>JAPYYT010000091.1:0-97168 GCA_030522565.1 Ceratosolen corneri | reverse complement strand
TCTCGGGACACATCTGGCAATCATAAACATTTCGAATATTTTGAAAACAATTCACGAACAAAGAGGTAGTACCGACGGTCGAGATTCTATCGGAATCTCAAACACGCATCCATGATCGTTATATCACATCTGAAGCATTATATAGTGATATTGTACGATAGACGAAAAAATAATAAAGCTTTACGAGAAGTCGATTATTTTTTATTAAACATTTGAATAAACTGTTTATAATTAATTATTAGTTTTTATTAAAAAGAAATTTGAGAAATTTATTTGACACTAAAAAGAAATTATGCTCAACCGCAAGATAAAATCGAAATAAATAATTAATAAATTAAGTTATTTGTTATTGCTCAGAATACTTTAGACATTTTTGTGATTTTGTTGAAAATAGTAAAAGTAAATTAGCAAAAGTATTAGTCGATAGGTATTGCCATGGCAATCGTTAAATTAAATAAACTAGCATTCAACAATAATTAAAATTGTATATAACCTCGATGTGCGTTGATACGCCAATCTATTTTAAACATGGCTTTTCGCCATGAAACTTATTTATATATTCATTGCAATTCAATCTTTTTAAAGTAATAGATTCATTAAATTTACAAAAAGTATTTTAAATTACACTGTGATATTTGCTTGAAACAATTTCCAACGATATTGCACATATGTAGATCAATCGATACTTAATCAACCCACAGCACTTATTGGTTATTCACCAATACAATTATAATTTCAATATTTATAAATACAATATTCAATATTCAATAATTAAACTCGTACATAAAAAATATTCATCTCTGCACTACGGACGGCAACTCTGCACGCTTCATTTTTATACTCCTACTACTATAGTCACGAATTAAATGAAAGTGACATCATAGTGAAATTCGAACCGAAGGTCCAAATAATATTCTAATGTGCAGTCACAGATCGCAATGTGTACGTACAGCTTAAGTAGCATTAGAGCATATTTGTATACGTTGAGAGCGAAAAGAAAGGGGGAAAGCGTAGCGATCAATCAGAGATTGAGCTTTGTCTTGCCGCCTATAGAAAATCTATAATACTCAATTACGTACGCAGCTTTCCAGCCAAAGGACACATGGCGGATATGCATGCCGATGATAAGGCTGACAAACGAACGAGGAGAAAAAGCACTGCCTAAGGTCGTTCCTAGTACGAACACTTGTGTACACAATGTGAAGTTGACGTAATTTAAAGGGTGGCGAAGAGGGCGAAAAAAAGAACGAAGCAATCGGTGAATTTTTTATTATGAATTCATTTATACTGTTTTTTTTAGAAGAGTGCAGGTAGAATGCTAGACATTAATAATATATAGACGATTACGCGGAATTTTAACAGGTAGTAATTTTTTAATAAGGCGATAATTCGTAATCATTTATTAAAGGTGTTTTGTGAATCAAGTGTATTCTACCTATTTTTAACGATTATTAAGATCAAATATTTATTATTCCTGAGGATGCTTTGTATCGTTGATAAGTCAAGAGTTATTACGTGCAAAAGTTTGAAAAAAAAAAAAATTTACGCAATTTATGCAGTTAAAGAAATATGATTTCTTTTGAAGCTATATTATTTAAAATGAACGTGCAAACATTTTCATACAGTATCCCATGTTGGGAGTATCAGTAATATATCATTGTACGAACGTGTAATTGTAATTTTAATACTGGCTTACCTGTTTTACTTGTACATTCCAAAGGACCAACAGGTGAAATAAAATTATTATTAAATTGAAGGTTTTTATGAAGTATGTCGCATTATTAAATTGAGCTTTCTCTTCTATACAGATATTCTGGTTCAATTATTATTATTAATCGTAATATCGAAAGAAATTTTGCTACATTTATTTAAATAGTACTAATTCACTTAAATGTTTCTGTTGTAGAGTGCACAAAATCGATTATTAATAAAAAATGGCAAAATTGTCAACGAAGATGATATTTTCGATGCAGATGTCTACATTGAAGATGGTATAATTAAGTAAGTTTAATTATAAATCATATATTTTAAAACATTATTCTTGCATTTAACATGTTTTATCATTGCAGTTAACATATTGTGTTGAAAATACTTATAGGAGAAAAAATTATTGTTACGCTATTTAGAATTTTTATTATAAAAGAAAGTTTTTTTTTATTTATTTATCAATAAGTCATTATTAACGTATTTACAGTATATCACATTTTCATAGGAAATTATCTGATCACTTAAGTTAATAAAATTATGATTTTAATTGATTTTTTTTACGATTACCTTTTTGAATTATTTATATTGATAAATTGATCAAATATTTACTAAATTTTTCTACATTGAACATGCGTATAATTTAAAAAATACATTCGAATAAATTAAAAAAATTTGTAAAAATTATAGAAAATTGATCTTCAATTCTATTATATTTAAAATTTTCAAAATTTTTATAATTCATATTTTCATCCATTATTTAGTGAAATAACATTATGATAAATTATTAGTTTAAATGAAATTGTAGATAATTTTATCATTAAAACATTTGATTATTTTTAAGTAATAACAATCTTATTGATAGTAGGTTTATTATTTTAATTTAAAATATAAAAGTAAATTTTTTATTAATACTTAGGTGTTCTTGATATAAATGCTGCGTTATGGAAACTGATGTATAATACTAGAAAATACGAATGAAAAGGTCGTACTGTCTCGCTACTCAGTTGTACTGACTTATAGTAATAAGGGCGTAATTCTGGATCAGCTCCGTCTAGTTATAATGTTCGCTTATTTATGTGTCGGTCGTCAATTAATACGAATTGCTGAAAATGACCAGGGTTCTTCAGTTCGTAGCCTCTTTACCTGATTTGATCAGGGTCCAATTTTAAGGTGTTTTCGTTTGATCCGAATAATCACGTACTATCACTAATATCAAGATGACACAGATTTTAATTCGACTGTAACTGATTGCCTTTGACACTGCCTTTTATATTTGCACTAATCTTTTTTTCGGAGACAATGTTTTTGGTATGAATATAAAACTACTATTGGAGCGGGAGTGTGGATTTTGAGCTTTTAATATTTACATTTTATATTAGAATAGCGTGAATATTCTAAGAAACAGAAGGATAGGTAAACAAGCTTCAAAATAATGTATTTATTGAGCGAGCTGTCTGATTAGATAGTGAAGGTCGCGATTCTAGACACAGTCATAAGAGATTTTGTTAACGGTATCTTGAATATTCCACCCGCCATCAGCAACATATTCATGATATTTCTGAGCTGGAATGAGTAGAGTCGTGAGTTTGTAGATCGGTATCTTTACGGTGGTGTAGCAGCTTTTACAATGACTACTCTAACGAGTCTGTCTTTACCAGAATGCATCTCTATTAATCGTACTAAAGGCCATTTTCGTGGTGGAAAACGCTCGTCTCGTGAAGAATACATTGCTTTCATTGTTAATGAAATATTAATTATAACAAATTATTTTTGTCAAATGTAATTTAACATATATTAGAATAATAAATTTGGAAAGATTAATTGACTAATTTCTAGTATTCTTGAGAAATAAAACTTGAATTTTATATAAACAACATTTCATTTAAACAATAAACAAACATTATAAAAATTTAAATAAAATGAAATAACGAAAAATAATAAGTAATTTTCTAAACATTAAATAAATAACTAATAGATAAGAATTGTATCCTTAAATTTGATAATTTAAAAAATAATTCTGTGATCGTTACAATTGCATATATCTTTAAAGAACTTAAAAACTCCTTTGTTTTAGTTTGAATTGGTCTTACTAATAAAGCTAATATAACAGTTACATCATGTAATTTCTGATCCGTATTATTTTTATTCATAAAAATAAATTTCAAAGTATCTTACAGTTATGGAAAGTCAGATTTCTTCTACAAA
The DNA here is from genome assembly GCA_030522565.1 of Ceratosolen corneri. Lineage (NCBI taxonomy): Eukaryota > Metazoa > Arthropoda > Insecta > Hymenoptera > Agaonidae > Ceratosolen > Ceratosolen corneri. The sequence goes on along the minus strand of JAPYYT010000091.1, from coordinate 93,256 downwards.
TTATGATCAAGTCATACACAAAAATTTAAATAATGAAAAAAATAAAAATATATAAAAATAAAGGAATTATTTGAAAGATATATTTTTTATTGAACATAGTGTCGATATTATTTTGAGATAAAACATTCAGTGAGTTGGTTTCATGTGTTGTATAAAAGATAAATAATCATTGTCATCTAAGTAATACTCTTATACAGTAATTGTTCGTTGATTATTGCAACCATTATGTATTTTTGCAATTGAAATATGGCATTAATTATGTTGAAGGTATTTGCTATTAAATTAATTGTGCACCAGTTAGATTGCAAATGAAGATATTGACCAGTTGTAAAGTGTTCATCTCCAATGCAACTTAATATCTTTATGTACACTTATTCTTCGTGTATCGCTTCGTGTTTTTTCCTTTTATGAACTGACATTGTGTCAAACAACAAACCAGATTAATATACTTAATTATATGAACTTTTCATTATCAATAGCTGATTAACCATTGCACACGGACCTTGTTTTGGAAATAATTCCGTGTGTGTTTAAAAACTTCTCGTTTTAATGAAAGGAGAAAAGTAGATAGTGGAGGGGGACGGTAGTTAAGAAAATATAAAAGCAGTGCAAATTAATTAATAAATATAATTCGTGATAAATTTATTCATAATAATAAATAAAAAAATTAAACGTTAACAAATAAACCAAAGTTGAGCAGGAGTGTCTTGAAGCTGGTCGGACTTCAGTTTCTCCTTTTGATTAGCCTTGAACTTAATGTTCAATATTTTTATTTAATCTTGCCGAATCTTATTGACAATACTTATTTAAGACTTATTGCAGATCGAGAATAACCAATCACTTAAATAAATACTCGTGATGATTCTTATGTCATATAAGAATCTTTTATTTAAGAAGTTCCCGCCATCAGCAATAATAACCACGAACTTATATAAACTTCCTTGACAAAGATTTTAAATATGAAAGACAAGATAAAAGAATTATTTTATTATATATATAATAAATTCTGTATCATTTTTTAACTATATCTTGCTGCTCTTGTTCTTACTAATTCTTCGTTGTTGTTTTTGAGAATACTAGAATATTGAATCGTGGCTTCCGCAGTTCTATTTAAGATGCGAGTAAAAACCATTACGTGAGGGGTGGAAGTCTCCGCGAAGAAGGAGAAGTATCGTCTCATTGTTTCTATGCGTTTTTTCATTGCTTATTATCGATAGATGCCTTTTTTTTCTATTGTCGCGCCTCCAGCTCGGTATGAAAAAAAAAAAGAAATAGGGACGGAAAGTTCACGCAACAAATTCAAGGAATTAAAACTCCTTTGGGAAACGTCTACAATGTTCTAGAAATCTCGACCAGACTTCTGTCATTTGTTGAACATAATTTAGCATTTTGGCAAGTAATATGATAGCAGTTAATTAAAGTCTTAGTGTTCTAAGTTGATTAAGGACGGACGTTGAGTTTTAGACACCTTGGTGAAGCTTTCAGTTAGTTTTCACTGTTGACAGATATGTATGCCACTGCAGTCATAACTTGTTTGAACATATCGGAGATTCCATGTAGCTTCACCACTGAATTTCCACATGTTTTAATTCACGTGAAACGGCGATTTTTGATAATGCAACGATGTCCGACTTTACATTAATCCACTCCTTATTAAGATCGGAGGGCTGTGGATCACCCCATTAAGTTCCTTTATCCACTCTTTCTGTGGTTGAGGTTTGCCTTTATTGTTACAAAGAAAATAAAACCCAGTGGATCAAGTGCTCTCGCACAGTTCTGACAAAACTATTGCGATCGTAAATTTAATAAAGTATTTTTATGTCTTGCTTGTCAAGATGAACATCTCTAACAGTAGTAGCGACTTTACTCTTAAGATGTGGGTTGAACAATCATCGAATGAATGCCGTAGACCTAAGTGGCTGTATTTAATGCTTTAATGGTGTTGCAATTTTATTATAATTTTTTTCATTGTTATTCGAAATAAACTGAATGTTATGAATCAAGAATACCAGATTAATATCGCTAAAAATTACAATGTTCTTAGCTCTTACAACAATAGCGTTATGTGTATCAAATACCTGAATCGAGTTTTGCACGTGAAGACTTCGGTCAAAATTCTTTCCATCTGGAAAGATTTGATAAAAAAAAAAAAAATAAATAAATAAATAAAGAAAAAGGGAAAACGGTAAAAGCCAACGATAAATAAGAAGGACATGATAAATAAGAAGGAACATATTTGCAGACAACTCGGCCGGAATCTCATCATACCAGGCGGCACTCGGACGATCGACGCCAGGGGCAAGTACGTAATGCCGGGTGGCATTGATCCACACACGCACTTCGAGCTCGAGCTCATGGGTGCAACGAGCGTTGACGACTTTTATCAAGGGACGAAGGCTGCGGTTGCTGGTGGTACTACTACGATCATCGACTTCGTGATACCCAAGGGAGAGGAGGGCCTACTCGAGGCGTACGAGAGGTACAGGATCACCGCCGATGAAAAAGTCTGCTGTGACTATACCCTTCACGTTGGTGTGATCAGCTGGAACAACAAGGTGAGCGCGCCTCTCGTATGCTCATCTAGCGAGAAAACGACTATTTTATTTTTATGACGTATTGGCTATTACGGAGCTTTCAAAAAATTTATCGCGTGGAAAAACAGTCACTACACCTAGCTTTATACCTTTGATTTACCGATGATATATGAATTTGAAAGATATTGTAATATTGTTTTGTTTTTCTTTATGTAGTATTTTCTATAATTGCATATTTCCTGCAGATGTATATATATTTTACTAGAAATTCATCATTTTTGAAATAACTTTAGTATCTTGTTATGATGAAATCTTTGAGATTATGGCGCTAAATTTTTAATTTCAAAATTTGAGTATTGATTCTTTACTAAAAACTTACAAATCATAATATTTATAAGCGACTTTATTTTTATAATTATGACGTACCTATTACGGAAAAATATTTTCATAAGTTTTAGGCGTAGAAAAATCATTTGCTAAAGTTTGAAGCTTTGATTTAAAAGAATAAACATTTTTAATAATTTTTTTTTTTTTTCCTTTAAGTAGTCTTGTGCGGTATTGTAAAAGGATTACAAATATGTACTATCTGCTATTTATGTAAAGTAAATGCAAGGTTATGAATTATTTTAAATTAATATTGCACATCGTAGTATTTTGTTACACCCGGATGAAAGTTTTTATATTGTATTATATTGCCAAGGAAATATTTGAACTAGATAGTAATTGGATAAAAATGTACGAATTTAAATCAATTATATATTTATTATTTTATTTGTTGAACTCTAAAGTAAAATATTATTCAATTTATATTATATTATGTAAATTTAATATTATTTTGTTTCAAGTTTATTAAAATAAATTCCTTTATTTTTGCACTCGATGTATGTATTTATAGAGGAATATATAATTTATTAATAAAGGAAGTATGAACAAATTGTAACAATTCGATATGAATAGGTGATATATATAATTTTCGTTTACGTATTGAATATGCGTATTGTTATTTTTTTAATACTTTGCTGTTCGACAATGAAAACATCCAATACCGCATAGATTTAATACCGAAATTAGTACCAAATCAACTTAAGAATTCATTAAAGAACATTAATTGCCAAGTATTGATGAACATTACTGAAAATTATTTTTAAAATATTTCTTTCGCTTATTTGATGTAGTTCGGAAAAATTATATTATAATGGATATATAATAATAAAATATTATATTAAAATAAAATGCAATATTTACATCTTAAATGACATGCTGTCTATACAACAGTATAAAGTTTTACTGTACATGTAACCTGTAGTTCATGTAATTGTGTCACAATTTTAAAAAATCTTTTATTCTATCTGATCTGTTATGTCTTATTACATTTTTATAAAAGTTGATTTTCTAAGATAGTGTATACGTATACTATATTTCATGTAGCCAGAAAATCGTCTGTTATTTTCATTTTGCGATTTTTACACCATACGATAAAGTCTAAGAATACTACGAAAAGGTAATAAATATTTTAATAAAATCTAAATAGAAAATAAATTGAATTTAACGGCCCGCCGTTGAAAGCTTAAGTATATTTTCTTTCGCAAGTAAGGCTCCCAATTTTGCCAAGTTAAAACGAAAAGAAGTCTTGCATACTCGAAGAGCCACCATAGCTCAGTTATCCACGATAAAATCTTCCTTCAGTGTGCGAACAAAATCAGACGTAGTTCAAGGACAACCTCTGACTCTCATGACACCCAGTCCAAGTTAAACAATCATGAGCTCTGTGCAAGCTACAGTAATAACAAATTCCCGATTACTCATTGCAGCACATCCCATCAAATTTCTAAATTTTTAATTTTTTACATTCATCCTTCCCCTTTCTTCAATGCCGGATTCGGCGACACTAACCCATTACATTATGTGGAACTTCCTTATTGACGTTCGAATGAATAGCATACGTGCACACGTAATGCACGAGATGATAGAGCCGTGCGAACCGTGTCGGACGTTACGAGCGATGACCCCGCAACGTTAACGAGTTCACGACGGACTCTCCTCGTGACAAGCGTTCCTCTTTCCTTTTCTCTCCATGAGTTTTTGCCTCTCGATGCACACTTTCAAGTGCTTTCTTCGAACGAACAATCCAAAATTTTGATACGACTTTGACATGTTCTGCAACATAACTCGTTCTAGTAAAATCTCTATTGGAGAATCAGATTTCAATCTTTAAATATAAAGGCAATCTACATAATTGATTGTATTTTATATTTTATTAAAATATATCGATGGTTTTGTAAATGATGATTCGTGTATTTAGTTATTATATAATTGTTTTTTTCTTTCTATTCGTTATAATTTTGTTAAATTCTATTAACTTATTGATCTTATACTATATTATTATATTCTGTTAATTCTATTAACATTATTGATTCCTTTTGGATTTTTTCCATAAAAATTAAACATAATAAACATTGGTTTCAACATTTATCCTTCAAGCGATATAAGTTTTAATCGAATGTATTGTATACTAATTGATTTAAACTTTTTTAAGGTTTACTTTTTTTTCTCTATTTTAATACAACTTGAATTTTAAAGATATATCGCTAAGATATTTGATATTCTATAATATAATATCCTAAAATACGTTACCATAATTTTTAGAAAAATCAGAATTAATTAACTTTTAGATATTAGTGACTGTTAAATGTTGTACAAAGAAAGATTGGAATTTAACGATCAATTTTTTGGCCATTACTTAAGATTATATAATATATTTTTTCGGCCAAACCAGAATTATGCAAATTTTTTCGTTAGTTGATTTTGGTACAATATAACCCGAACTTCTGTTCTATTATTATAAAATTTTTAGAACTTTTCACTCTGTGTAATAAATAGTACGATTAATCTTAATGAATTAGGAACCATACGAAAATGGTAAATACGTTTCTTATTGATTTGAACAAATATCTTGGTATAGTAATATTTACTTTATTAACACGATGAACTTAAGATTATCAGAGATAATTTTACATTATCTCCATATTAATATTTTATTTGATAATTAGAATAGCTTTTTTATTATTAAAATTACTTTATTTTAACATAAATAATACTACCGTGTAAATAAATAAACTGTGCATTTAATTGCTGAAACTTGTATTTGAAAAAAGCAAATATCGATAAGTCATTTTATTATGTTTAGTTTACTTTTACAAAAGTAAGATTTTTAAATTAATTCTGTAAATACTCATTATTTACATAAAAATTATATTTTTTTTTTAATTGAATAGAAATCCCGCCATTTTTAGAGAAGATAGATTGTTTTTTTGTAAATATATCACACTTTTTTGTTAAGGTAAAAATCTATTTTACCTATTTTAAAAGTAAAATAATATTTATTAATAATATATGATTACGGTTATTTTTTTTTTAGAATAATACAGAAAGGTTTTTATAAATTTTAAAGGAAATTACTAAAACATGTTATCTAATGATAAATATTTATTTGGAACTTTAGTAACAGTCGATCATTATAATGCAATGGCTTTGATATTATAACTTAATTGAAAATTTTAACACTGTTTATTTTGCTACGTAATAAATAATATGTTGTTGCCTGAAATAACATTTTATTATTACAATTTAACCCCTTATACTTGTTCATTCGAAGTCATAAATTAAATATTGCTTTCTACTCTTTTTTATTCCTAATTGTAGCATATGTCATAAAAGCTTAATGAATATATTATAATGAGCAGACGATGTAATAGCTATTATACGTATTTTCAGACGAGAGAGGAAATGGCAACGCTCGTACAGCAGCACGGTATAAACAGCTTTAAGTTCTTTATGGCATATCGTGATCTCTTCATGCTAAGGGATCCGGAATTAATCGAGGCCTTCAAGGTTTGCAAGAGTTTAGGTGCCGTAGCTATGATTCACGCTGAAAATGGCGATATAATATACGAGGTATCTAGCATTATATGTTTTCTTTTCTATATGTAAAAATAATTCTAATGCCAATAACATTTGCGTTTCTAATGTTGTATGATGGTGAGATGGGAAGGGCTGCGACTACATACACGCATAGCAATTGCTTTTAATGGAACAATTAATTTTCTTAACAAAGTAAAATTAATTTCTCATTTGCATAAAGGAAACTATAACGGAGATAATGTTACGTGGAATTTTTCATACATATAATTGATTATTACACCTGTTTAGTCTTTCAACTTTTTACGCATTGTTATGTAATTTAAATTTTCACGTTTACTATCGAGGTTGCTTTTTATGACCACTGATAAAACATAGTACACAAAATTTGAATAAAATTATTATTTTGAAATGGAATTAGAATATTTAAATAAAGAGCAAATATTTTAACGTTATTTGTACAAATTTGTATTGATTAATGGAAATTATTACATTTTTATAGTTATATGGCCGTTATCTAGTACATGAAAAAATTATTAAATAAATAAAACACTACAAATAATAACACTTTATTATAAAAATAAAATAAAAGAAAATTAAACAATTTGCAAAATGTTATCTATTTATATTTTAATTACATTTAATTTACAAATTTTGATGATGTAATAAAGTATGATTGGTAGCTACGTAAATTACTATCAGATATTTTTCTGAATTGTTTTAAGAATTTGATTTAATACTCATTTTTACATGACATTATAATAGTAGGTTACATAATTATAAGCTATATAATAACAATATGCCTCAATAAAATAATATTCACAGATTATGTGTTTTACGCGCTAATAATATGTTTAAAGTTTTAAAGACAGAAAATTAATAATAAAATTCTTGTTCCATATGATAAGATAAGAAATAAACCTATCGAAGTTTCTTAATTATTTATTGTTCAAATTTAAACTTTTTTACTGGAATGCAAATACTTTATTTCTATGTTGTCAATTTAATATTAACTTTCTACATAAAATAATACAAGTATAATTCTATCTTTTATAGTATTTTTTAAATATAAATTTAAACATTCAAATATAAACGTACACAATCGAATTATTTAAATTGTATTGACGATAATGATATGTTAATAACTGCTGTGCTTATATAAACATTCAAATATTAACGTACACAATTAAATTATTTAAATCGTATTTACGATAGTGATATGTTAATAATTGCTGTGCTTATCATAGTATATTATACCAAGTTATAAACTTATAATCATATACAATTTCTAGAAACTTTTATACTTTATTAAATTATTTAAAAAATTTCTATGATTTGTTAGAAATTTAAATTATCCAAAATGAAGTTTTATGGAATTCAGGTTATTTAAATTTATTTATACAAGAGATTATAACATTACTTCGATTTTATTATTATTTATTTTTTTGTTCGATTATTTTATTATTTTTATTATTTTATTCGATTATTTTGTAAGTTATATGGATAATATATCATTTATTAACTACCATAAAAATACTGAGTATTAAGCATTATATACGAACATTTAAAATTTAAACCAGTGAAAACAAATTTTAATATTCTCCTTTAATACGTGTTAAATATTTATAAATGAATTATGTGAAAAAATTTACATTATTAAATTTTTATTATTTAAATATTAATATTATTTAACTTATCACTAACCAAACTTTATTAGACTTTCACGTAAAAATGATTTTGGGTAATCAAATTAATTTTCTTTCAAAATCTATGGCTAAATTTTCTGAGCATTCAAGTATAACTAATTAATATTACGTACGGATAAGTTATTGTATTTTTCCAGTCATTTTGTCATGCTTATTACATTACCGATTGAGTTTATAAATTTTAATCTTGACAATAAAACAGCCTGCTACTATACCCCATAATAAAACCATAGTAGGCATTTACAAAATATTTACCTTTCTTTTAAGTATAAGTGTGTAGATGTTGGAAAATTGATGGTATAATAATAATTGCGTCAAACTAATCAGTATTGTTCGACTACTTATTATGATTATAGAATACAAAGAAGTTGCTAGCCGCAGGTGTAACAGGGCCCGAAGGTCACGAGATGTCACGCCCCGAAGAGGTTGAGGCGGAAGCAGTTAACCGTGCTTGTGTTATTGCAAATCAGGTAAGTTTATTTTATAGAATATAACACACGCTGCATATCATTCTATAGAAGTGGAACTATTCCAATCTAATAAATAGAAAAACAATGTATTTTTATGAGTTTTTTATTCTATCAGATAATTTTTATTAGATCACACATTATTTTTATTTTGTGTAAAAATATTTATTCTTATGGTAACGATTTATAAAAGTATCTGTAAAATCATATATTAGTGGCAAGCAAGTAGGCATTGCGTATCCTGTTTGGATTAGTCGCTTAAATTATTATAAATGTATAAAATTTTATAAAGTACTTGTTAATGCATATTGTTTTGTTGAGTTCAATAAATTTAGAACTCAATCAAAGAGATCACGTATTACAAAACATTAAAATTTTATTTTAAAATGAAATTAAAAGAAGACATTCCAAAAACAGTGCATACAGTTATTTGAGAAGTGTTCTATTTTTATTAAACAAACTGTATAATATTGATAAATATTATAATTGCACGCTAAATAATTGAACTGTTGTCAAAAAAAATTCAATTTTTACTTGAAAGCAATGTTTGCTTGAAACATTAATGAACTTTTGATAAATAATATTAAATAAAGATTTATTTTTATGATTTTGGTTACTAATTTATAACTATTTCAATGCATTGTTTAAACAATTTTATTTGATATAAGTGGCTAGTTCCATTTCGAATATTTTAATTTATATTTACCTTTTTTCACGTGTTTCGTTTTTCGTATAAGCTTTTCCTTTTTATTTTTTGCATAAAATGAATTTGATTATTTAAAAATGTATATTTATATATCTTATGCATAAATATATGAGTATTAAATTTACATAATATTCATTAAATAATTTATCGTTTTTATAATAAATTGTTTGTAATAAATCAATAAATTAAAATTTTGAATTTCTTCAATTTATATAAAAATTGTATTTATAAATATATCTATATTTTTATATCTCCTTATATTTTTGCATGAATGTTTAAATGTCTGCAAACTATTTTGTTGGAAATATCATTTCTTTTTTATATATATAAATGCATGTATTAATAATTGTATAATATTGTATTACATCTATCTGCACAATTGTAGAAATAAACGATGTTAAATTGAAAAAAGAGGCTTTTGAATATGTTGATTCCCATTGCCACATTTAAATATCTAATTGACGGTAAAAAAGCGTAAGTGCAGACTACCAAAAGTAAAAGGAGGTAAATAAACAAACAAATAATGAAAAGGAAGGATCATTATGCGTTGGATAAAAACTCAAACAACGTTTGTATCGTATATAAGCGTTTGAAAAGTTGCGGGCAAATTTCTAATTTCAAATTTACGTTGAAATATTTATTTTAAAATGAAAATAATATAATTATTACATTTCTTTTACACTTTTTTAATGATGAATTATACTTTATTAATGATTTTCAATTAGACCTCATATTAAAGAATTTAATATATTATAATAATTATTAACATAAAACGTATATCTTTATATTTATCTTTATATTTTTGTTTATGAAAAGCTTTGAAAATAACATAGTGAATTTAAATTATTTTTATAAGCGTATAGACTTTGTATTATATTTAAATATAAATGATATTTTGTGTACATTATATTTTGAATTTGAAGTATTATAAATGAAGGAAATAATATTTAAATAATTAATATGTTAATTAATTTCTTTTGAAATTACTCTAATATATTGTACGAAAAATACATTTTGGTAAAAAAAGCATCTATATAATTTATTAAACGCAGTTATTATACGTTATTTTATGCCATATTTTATTGACTATAAAAACAATAGAAAAATATGCAATTAAAGCTTTTCAAATGCTTGTGCTCACACGTCAATTATGACAACCATTGTTATATTCTATAAAAATTACTTTTTAAATTTCTTGGAGTGAAAATATAGTTTCTATCAAATCATTGTAAACCAATGGATTAAATCGACTATAACATAATCAATTTGTTTTCATTTTTGAAATGTATAATATGGATAAATATAAAACAACATATTTGTAAAATAAGATGCCATTTTTACGTTACATCACTTTGTAAGTATTAGCACATGTTTTTTTTTTGAATATTTAGCCTGACATTATTAGCAATCATATTCATGAACTTATCAAATACAAATATATAATAAAATAATTCTCTTGAAATTTGTAATTTAAAACACTTAACGCTACAAATATATGAATATCCAAATTTCATTTGGGAAAATGGGTACATTATCGAAAGCGTAAATGACATGTAAACTATTAATTTCGTTTGTCATGCTGAATTTAACTAAGGGCAAATTATCGCCAATCGATTCTTGAATTTGACAATAATCGCTCCAAGGAATTTAGGCCCCGAATCCGTGAGGGGCGCACGAAAGCACGCGTATAGACATCATCGGCGTCTGTTTCTCCGCCCCCGCCCGTACCTTAATACGTATGGGTTACATGGGCTCTTTGACGTACATGAAACTTAGGTGTTGTGTCCGTTGTACGTGGTGCACGTAATGAGCCGCAGTGCAGCGGACGAACTTGAGAAGGCGAGGACGCGGGGCGGATGTGTATGGGGCGAAACCCTCGCCGCGGCCCTCGGCACCGACGGTACCAACTACAGTCATACCTGCTGGAGACATGCGGCCGGGCACGTCCTCAGTCCGCCGCTCAGGCCCGACCCGGACACGCCGCTTTCTCTCATGAGGAAACTCGTCACGTGAGTTCTGCACTTGGTCAGCGCTATTATTACTTTTTCAGAACGCTGGGGGTCGCTGGCAAATGTCGCCTTACATTATTTTATGACTTTAATCATCTATAATTCACTGATTGTAGACTTAATCTGACATTATGTAAAACATTATAAGTCCGCCCCTTCCGTGCGTCGCAGTCGCATAGTTCTATATATATATATTCTATATAGTATACCGTAAAAAATACATTTTTATATTACACTGAGTATAAGAATACGCCGGTAAGATAGTTTTTTGATTGCGTATATTCTAAATTTTGCTGATCAATTCAGTGATTATCGTAGACATTATTTTTTGCTTTGTTACTTAATTTCTCTAAAGAAATGGAATATTAATTAAAATTTCATTTATATTTAATCTGATTTGATTCTACTATAAAATAATAAATCTAACTTTAAATTGTCATGACCTTAAATTACATTACATAATTACGCGATGATAAAACAATTTAGAAAAATTTGATATTATGATCCGCCAATTATAGATTATATAGAAAACACTGTGAAAAGAGAATAAGAATATAAGTATAACAAGGTTTAATATTTTTAATTCTTCAAACGTGAAAATTTTTATACCACGATTAGAATACAATAAATTAATTTAATATAAACTAAAAACTTCTTATAATATTAAATAGAATTAAAATGTTCATAACGTATACGATTACCATTCGGTCATTTTGCCTTCAATAGTGGTGAAATATCGGTATATTAATATTAAATATAATGCATTACAATATTTACATATAGAAGATCGTATCACATCATTCATTCTTAAGGTAATTAATAATTATTTGTAATTAAATAAAGAACAATATAATAATTATCAATTCAATCTTGACATAGATGAATTATTTTTATTTTATCGATTGTCTTTTAATTATTACTATTTTTATATATGCATATATACACATATATATATTTTTTTTAAGCTGGATTTTATTCGATTCGATTTACGATTAGTATTATAATAGAAAAAAAATATAACATGACGGGTATTAGTTTAATCTTCATTCGAAATTTATAATTTATTTTATATTTAATTTTATTTATTTAATAGAAGTATATAGATAGATAGAGAGAGGGGGAGAAGGAATATTTAAAACTTCGGAAAAAATGAAATATCATTTATTCATATAAGTAAAATTCATTTGAAATTTAAGTATTAAAATTTTAACCAAATAAAATAACGAAATATTCCATTCTAATTTTTGATAAGATATGAAATAAATATTTGATATTTTAGGATAAAGTTGAAATAAAAGATAAAAATTGAATAAAAAGTCTTGAAAGAGAAATTATCTATAACAAAATGTTGATATATATATTCGGTTTAATTTAAATTAGTTTTATTACTTTGTATGCTTATTATAGAAGATTGTCATAATTATCGCTGATTTACATTAAATGCTTAGAGAACTACAAAGAAATTCTGAAATCTGAAAAATAATGCCTCTTTCAATTTATTGTAATTCTTTGAAATCGTTTTATCTCATCGTCGTGTTTTATTTAGCAAGATACAGAAACGAGTTATAAACGAAAAAATTACGGAAAATTTGTAGTTATTAATTGTTTTCCTTTAACGGCGCGACCTTTATGTTTCTTGCATCAACAAATGTTCACATAAAAATATAACCCATGAATAATTGAAGAGGTGCGCGCGCATAAACAGTCTCAAAATATAAACAAAAGAAAAAGCGTGCTTCCGAACGTGCGAAAAAAAGATTCGCAACGCAAGTGAAACGAGAAGATAAGCAATATTTCCTGCACGCACACGTATTTCATCGGAAAAAGGATTGTGCGCCTCTTTTATGTGCCGGTAAAATGGGAAGTCAAATGGCGACAATGGCAAGAAAGCGCGAGAAAATCTTCACCGGCAGCGACAACTTTCCTCTGCTGTCGCAATACCCCATTACAACGTGTCTTGCTTGACGGGGTCTTAGTTTTTCCAACATAGTTAGGAGGAGTTGTCGTGTTTGGTTTTTTAGCCATTAATGGAGAGGAGAGTCCGTGCTGGATTCCTCGTTGGCTGCATGCATGGGAGATAACGCGTTTTCTCATTTCGTCTCTCTCTCTCTCTCTCTCTCTCTCTCTCTCTCTCTCTCTCTCTCGTACGTCTCTCAGCAACTTGGATGCGCGGGTGTTAACGAGATGCTTACCGGGGCACTTTCGGCCTGGCCTACTCTCCTAATTCTATTGATGTACGGAAATAAGATGGGGAGATGTTCAGGTTGTAGATTAGTAGCGTGTTTTGACTGATTTTAGTATTGGAATATAAGTGATTTAGCAAGACATTCCCAAGTCTGTCACCCGAGAATTTTAACAAGATATACTGACATGTAAGCATTTTCTCATTAAGGAAACCTAACTAGAGCAACTAACGTACGTAGTAACAATTTTTTATCTGTTTGGAAGACGTTCTTTGAAAAGTATAACTGTCATACGAGCATATTGTTACTGTTATAACAGAAAAATTCAGTCATTGTCGCCGTTTAATGATAATAGCGTCAAATCTATAGGTTGAGTATGGAGAAATTACCAAATGGAATTGTAAATATTTGTATCACTCTTGGTATTAATTATATCATTTTTCATAATTTTTGTAATCTGTAAAGTTTGCTCTTACAATTATACACAAACACTTTACTGATAATACAGATACACACGTTATTGTGATTTTTCACGATTATTTTTATGAAAATATTTTTGTTAATTGTTGCAGAATATTTTGGTTAAACTAGTTTCATCCTCTAATTACATCATTGTGAAATAAAAATGAAATAAAAACTTTTGAAAAGAATGAAACTGAATGAAATAAAACTTTTCAAGGCCACATTTCTTTGATTAATCGATGAAATCAAGTATTTTTTGACTCCGGAAAACAATCATTAATTTTTATAATGAATTGATGAACTTTTCCAAAAACATAAATGTGATATAATTCTAAAAAAATCATTTACAGAAATATTTTTTTAAAGATGGGTTATAATACTAGTAATGAAAATTGTTATTTATACGTCTTATTTACGTATCGAGCACCGCATAAATAAGGGTTTTATTTTTCGTAACCCTGTATGATAATCTAACTCGCACATTGTAAACAATCATCATTTCGTGTCGACAGTATTATTTTATCACAATATTGCAGGAACAATAGATGAATTTCTTTATAGCACTATGAATTAGACAGGTATGGATAGATAATATGTTGACATTGTATAGAACTATAATTTACATTTCATTTGTATTCATGGAGCATGAGCAAAATCATCGTTCAATTTTTATATTTTAATATACTATATAGTATACTATAATAAATTGAAATATAAAAATTAAAACTTGAAGTTTGTATCAATATCTTCAGTATTTAATATTAATTATTTTTATAATTGCTATGTGTATTTGTTTGAATTTTCTATGTATACCCATTGTTATGTAAAAACTTATTTTATATATACTCTTGCAATCTATTATTTATTAAATTTCGTGTTATTTTTTATGCACTGCTGAATGGATGTCTAGACTGCTTTTACTTGTTTATGATATTAATATCTCATGTAAATATTAAAATTAAAACCTATTGGAAACTATTAACAAAATGAATATTATAGAACTACTATTTTACCTATTTACTAATTTTTAAATTAATATCATAAAATATTAATTTATAAATATGTAACATATTAATTTATAAATTCATAATTATTTTTTTCATGTAATTTACCATGCCGAAATTTCAAATAATTAATAAATATAAAATGAAAAAGTATTATAAAATAAATTAATAAATTGGTTTTATTTTTTGTTTAAATTAAATAGCGCAGTTCTATATGTATATGTAGTCAATCAATTATATTTTTCCAATAGTTCTTTATATAGAATGCAAGCTTTTAATGTACATTTATATTAATTGATTTATATCTTAATTGATTTTAATTGATTTATTCGATACTTATAAACTATATATATGTAAAACTATAAACAATAGGAATTTTTTATCTGAAAATTTCTATAACCAACAAAGGAATGAATCGATTAAAAATTAATGGATATGCTATAAGCAATTACTTTTAAAAACGACGATTAATAATTTTGATATCCTATATAAAATGTCATAGTTGCTAGAAAAATAATTTCGTGATTCTAAGAAAAATTTTTGTTCTTTAAATGTTTTTAAGATTTTAAAGAATAAAAAATTTTAGAAGGAAAATTTTCAATTTTTCAAAAAAATTTCACCATATTTTTCGTCCTTAATGAAATATGCGTTACTTTATTGTGCGTGGAGGAAACAAAAAGGTCGATGAATTATGAATTTGTCTTCAACTAATGGCAGTATACTTTTAAATTATGTGAAATCTTTTATTACATTCAGTATGTCCAATGCCACAAAAGACTTATAAAAGAAATTTGTATATGTAACTATAACTTTCTAAGTTTATCACATTTCATTAGTGATTTATTATGTTTCCCATTAGAGGATTCGTTGTTCAGATTCAATGTTGTTATTATTCAATTCAGTTTTGTGTTTTGTACTGAGTTATGGTAAAATGTCTTATTGACGTCAAATGTCTCATCTGCACATTTTTACATTCAATAGTAGAGTACAAAAACCGCTTTACAATTATAGAGTAATTTCAAGTGACTCGGCACTTTGCAATATAAATTTACGTGAAATAAAACTCCGTCATAATATTAAAAATATTATTGCTTGTATAATTCAATTTTTTATAATTAATTTTTATTTATAATTACCAATGTTTATTTATAATTAATCGATTCAAGATAATGTAAGTTTGTAAATATAATACAAATCACTTTGAGATGATATGCACGTTGCGAGAATGTCATATAATATATAGCCATTTTTGTTATCGATATTTCCATCCGATAAAGCTCTCTAAGTCGGACTATAAATATTCTTATGAAAGATCTATCAACTTTTCTTTATGAAATGTATTCTTAATTACGCAAAGGAATATCTGACGCGTTACCCCAGTTATATAGAGCTGCTCTTATCGGCAACAGCTTAGTCGTCACTTTTAGCGGATGAATTGCAAAAGCCACCGTAACTCCCCGTATAAACTCCTCCTTAAGGAGGCTCCACGCACGTAAAGCGATCACCCTGTGAATTGCGAAAAAGTCGTTAACGGGTGAACTGTCGGGGCCAGCTCAACAGTCCGCTGTACGTGACGGCGGTCTCGAGCAAATCCGCTGCAGACGTGGTGTCTGGGAAGCGAGCGGACGGGACTCTCGTCTACGGCGAGGGTCTGGCCGCGAGCCTCGGTATTGACGGCGCCGCTCAGTACGGACAAGACATGCTCAGGGCGAGATGCCTCATCACCAGTCCACCTCTTAGGCCCGACCCCGCTACGCCCACCTACCTCCTCGAGCAGCTCGCCCAGTAAGTATCGGAGACCCCAGGACGTTGCCAAGCGTTGCTCGAGAGCCTCGGTCATTAATGACGGCTAGATTCACCGGAACTCTCTTTAGTTTGTTAATTCATATGTCTGGGTTTGGTTCGATGCGACAGGAAGGAGAAACAGGAAGAAGACGAATGAAGTGGAAACGCTTTCTTTACTTATGCAATTATTGACGATGCTTAAGTCCTAAAGTGTTCGACGCGTTACGGAGATTAAATTCAAAAGAGAATTTTTATCTATTTAGGGTAGCTTGTACTTAATTCGAGGGCTTTAATTCTCTTCTCATTATGTAAAAGATTAACTCGGAATATTACGGTATTCTGGGGTCAAAAAGTAATCTAGCTAGTAGTTAAGGCGAAAATTATTTATTTCAAACTTTTTTAGTAGGTAATACCAAGTTTCATTGGAATAAACTTCATCTATTTATCTTATTTTCATACATAATGAAATTATCGTAAAAGAAGGATTTGATTACTATATAATTAGATCTGTATAATAAATCTTGTAAGGTATTAATCGACTGGATTTATAGAAAGAGTAATTGTATCTTTTATATGCATTTATATAATGCATAAACTATCAAATATAAATCATGTGCCAATGGAATATTACGAGGAGGCATGGCTATTTACCTATATTTATGGCTATTTACCACTAACCGTATTTAGATTTAAGGTTCATGCGGTCGTTATGATTATTTTCAAATTTTACTTTTTTAAATATATTAGGTGCTAAATAATTAAGCACTATTATAATAATAAATATTCGTTGAAACTGCTTTCAAAATACAGTCGAGGTTACTTTTATATTTTTTAAGTCTAAGTGATTGATTATTTATTATCGTTCATTTACGTTTTAATGATACAAACATACTAGCAGATCCGAAAATATGTAGTGTTGATAATTAAGTACACATCATAATATAATATTAGCTATTAATCTATTAATTATTATAACAACGATGATAATTATAATAAATAAAATATACGAATAATTTACTAAATTAATAATTCACTAACAATTTATACGTAATACAGCAGTTATATTTTATATTAATGTACAATAAATTAGAATTAAATCCAACAAGAATAGCGTATAAACACGTGCATTAATGTATACTAAAAAATTATAATAATTATAGTACTATTTAACCCATCGAACTAAAAGACCTGTCGAGAATTAAATATTTTCATTCATAATTGATAACGAAAACAACACATGTCCACAGTAAAAGATTTGCAGAATGTTCAAAATGAGTTAATATCTCAAATCTAGTTAATATCTTAAAGGTAATATCTCGTATGCCTCTTATTTTCATGAAAATATCTACCGTGGATAAGATTAGCATCCTTAAGGTATCCCTCGTCTTTTATCGAACAAGTAAAAAATAAGAATTTTATAATGACGCTTAGGGATGGGCTGCAAGTGACGGGCAGCGACAACTGCACTTTCAACAGCGACCAAAAGGCCCTTGGTAAAGATGACTTCTCCAAAATCCCTAATGGCGTAAACGGTGTCGAGGACCGCATGTCCATTGTATGGGACAAGGGTGTGCACAACGGTATTATGGATCCAACGCGATTCGTCGCCGTCACAAGTACTAATGCGGCTAAGATATTTAATCTCTACCCGAGAAAGGGCGTCATCGCCGTCGGCTCGGATGCCGACATTATTGTCTGGGATCCAAGCTCTAAGCGTACCATCTCCGCCCAGACTCATCATCATGCCTGCGATTTCAACATCTTTGAGGTGAGTGCTTTCACAGCTAACAGCGAGTTGCTGTTTTAGAGAGAATGAAAACATGCATGTTAACATAATTAATATTATCTATTATATTGTTTAATTTCGAACTAATGATCGCTATTTTCTCGCGTTTAACATAATCTATATGGATATAATATTATTCGTAATTAATGATACTCTTAAATGATAAGCAACAATATGGGAAAAATCGATAGAAATTCAACACGTGATTTAATGATGCGTTAATATATATATATATATATATATATATATATATATATATATATATGTACTGAAAATATTAAGTTCTCTTTTATGTATTAATATTATAAAGAAATTTTAAATAAAAATGTGCATTTTAACCTAGTTATAATTCCATGAAAATGATTATTAACTATATTGTAGATGACCTTGAAAAATTAATTTCCTTTAAATGAAAGCGATTACTTATTAATTAAGATTATATTAATTGTGTATTAACTTTCAATAATAAGCACTTTATAAAGTTAATGTTTGTAACATGAATTGGTGTAATAATAAAATAATTTCATCTGAGATCAAAACATTAAATCAATTGTAACATTTTTGTATTTTTTAACAAATTACTTAAGTACAAAATTCATTTATCTTTTATATTAAAAGGTTTGATATACCTTAATTTTTTAATATTTAAATAATAATATAAATTAAACAAAATTAATGATATCATAACGTAAACATAAAATTCTAATACACATATTAACAATAAATAAATTTCGTATATAATCATGATGTATTTTATTAAAAGATCATATAAAATTTA
Source organism: Ceratosolen corneri (assembly GCA_030522565.1). Lineage (NCBI taxonomy): Eukaryota > Metazoa > Arthropoda > Insecta > Hymenoptera > Agaonidae > Ceratosolen > Ceratosolen corneri. The sequence continues at coordinate 73,918 of JAPYYT010000091.1, read as the reverse complement.
GATTTAATAAATTTGATTAAAAACGTATCTGTATATTTGTAATAAAAATTTAATATTACGTTGGAGAATTTAAGAAAATCTTTCCTGAATTTAATGGAAAAGTGGAAAATAATATTGAAATCAATTTAGCACAATAATAATAAAATTTATATTTATTTAATAGTAAATTTTTATTTGTTACAAGTTCTTACAAGTAATACGCTAATCTATATCTATGAGAGAAGTTTACTAATACTCTAAAATACCAAAGATATTTATTTATATATTTGTCATTATGGTATCGTTTACTAATTCTAAATTTTATTAAATAAGTCAACAACAAAAAATGCTACAAACAACTATCTATTAATTGAGAAAGTCTATATATCTTTTATTTTTATAAATTTCTTAGCATAGAATATAAATAAATGATAATATTTTGTAATATAATGTATTATATATAACGTATTATAATACAACGTTGTAATACATGACGAAGAAAAGTGGGAAAACAGAATAGACAAGATAATTTACATTTTCAATTATTGATTATATTAGACTGTCAAATTTTAATTATTCTGAGAACTATTAAAAATAAGAAAGATGGAAGCTGGAAGTATTTTAATTAGCCTTTATATATAAATGCAATTATCTAAAGGGTTGGCCTATCTAGGACAAGTCATCTATCTTTTCTCATTAATAAGAACAAGAATTCACAATTTGGCGTAGGGCATGGAACTGTATGGGGTGCCAGAATACGTAGTGGTCGGTGGCAGAGTTTGCGTAGACGAATGTGATTTGAAGGCGGTGCACGGTTTCGGCAAGTTCATTGAATGCCCAGCTTACCCGAGTTACGTCTACGAAGCTGTGGAGGAGCGTGAAAAGCGTCCTCGTGGAGTTGCGCGCTCCGAGGCTGAAGCACGCAAATACGCCGAGGAAGAGGTGGCATTCGACAAGGCTCGGGAAGCCGCAAAGGCTGCCAAGGCTGCAACAGCCGCCGCTGCCAATCAGAACAACCACGTTCAGACCAACGGGACATCGCATTATGAGGGGGAGTATGCAAGACCTAGAACAATTGTTTGTACACCGACTCTCCCCAACTCGGCCATAGCCACACCATCGGTTAAGGGCCCAAGACTCGAGGGACAGAGAAATCTTCAGGACTCGACCTTCTCCATCAGCGGTAAGGGCTTTCACGTTTGAGCTTTTTTTAAGGCCTTTAATTTAAGGATTTAGTTACAACATTATATTATAATGGAATTGGAATAATAATAATGCAATTTATAGAGCAGCACATTTTATCGAATCTAATTAGATACCCTTGTATAATAATTTCTATGTGCATCTCTATAATATTACATAACGTTTTACATTATTTTTTAAGAAACTTCCAAGGAAACGTAGTAGATTATCTCGGTTAATTGGACCACAGTTAATTAGAAGGCAACTTGTTAATTTTTAATGAGTACTAAAAGTTATCATTTACTTTGAATAACAGAGGACTCTAAAGAGGCTTCGCGATCCTGCATCCGCGTTAACAATCCACCGGGTGGGCGCAGCGCTGGCGGCTTCTGGTAAACTCTATGTAACGCATCTCTGGACAATAATCAAAAAGAAGCAGTCGAGAAGGGAATTTACTAAAGCGAAAAGAAATAATTACAACGCATTAACCACCGGCCTTTTATCACTTTGAAGGGCCGATGTATTTCGATACTCATGGAGGACAAGAATTTACAATTCGGAATAACTTGACAAGTTCCATATTATGTTTTCGGTTGGATCTAAAATCGATTATTATTATTATTATTATTATTATTATTATTATTATTATTATTATTATTATTATTGGAAAATTTGCATTATATATATATATACTGTTCAACAATGTTTATTTATCCATGCGCGAAAAAAAGGCGAAATCTTTTCTTTGCGTTATAGCTATGATATGTGTTTTCTCCTTTTATTGTGTATCAAACATTTTATTGTACATTATTATTCTATATATGTTCATACGTTTATTATGAGTTTTATTTTTATTATCTTTTAGAAATTTATCGAACGAGAATCTATTATAGATTCACATGATCAGTTTATTTTCTTTCTTTCGTTTAAAATTTTTTTTTTTTTTTTATGCAAAGATTTTATCGTAACATAATTTATAAGCACCAGCGCACATAAGCACATTTATTCGCTCAAAAAAAGGAAAAAAGTACGAATGAATTTGAAAATGATACGTAGCTATACGAACCATGTACGATCAGTAGATATTTGATTTACTGCTTCATTATTCATTAATATCAAAGACGCTCATTCACAATATTGTAAACAAGAAACGAAATTGCGCATTTATAACGTTATCACTTATTTAGTAACTGGTAATTAGTGGATCATTGTAGTTATATCACAATTATAATGGTAATAATTGTGTATAAGATATTAAACGTTACCAATAGATGGAAGAATAAAAAAAACAAGATAGAGAAAAAATAGATTCGTAATACTTGTCTTATTAAATCGCGTGAATGGTATTGGGCGATTCATATAATGCAAAAATGTGCAACTTATTAAATATATAGATATATATCTAAAAATATTGGTAATAAAATGTATTATCGTTAAATAGAAATAAAAATAACAGTACACAATTTGTCTATGTGAAAAAAATTAATCACTCGACTGAAAAACAATGTTTAAAACTAAATTTTTGTACAACCAATTTATATATAGATACATATATGCTTACTACCAAAACAATATGTTACAATAAAATACAATAAAATTGTTGATTCAAATATAATTACGCGTTTGCCTTGTGATAATTAATTACATTATCGTGCAAAATATTAAAATTTTCGTATTTTAAAATTTTGATGAACACATTCGAGATATTAATATTTTCCTGTTAAAATTAAATTAGAATCTTATAAGATTCAGTTTTTATCTATGGAGAGTATTCATTGAATATTCAAAAAACGCTTTTTAAAGACGTATAATAATTATTATTATTAGAATGAATGTCTGTTATGATGTATCTGAATTCTTATAATAAATATTAAATACTATATAAATAAAAGAAATATTTATATTTTACCTTTTCACATTTATTATGATAAACAGTAATAAATGTACAGGAATATTATAATGAAATTTTCTATTTATAAATTGTATTAGTACTCAAGATTTAAAAAATTGTATTTTTTTTCATCCTTTAACATATAGTTATAAATAAATAAAATATTTAGGATAATCATTTTTATTTTTTAAAATATTTTATTTTAAAAAAGCTTTAAAATAAACAAGTCGTATAATTTATACAATTATTACAAATTGATTTTTATTTAATTTTTTGTATACAAGATTTAATATATTTATAAATAAATATTTTTATGAAATAAAGTATTAAAGGTAACCTTTATCATTAATCTGTAGATTATATTGATTTTTCTTTTTGTTTTGAATAGTAAATCTAATATTTATTTACAAAATTATTTTAATTAGAAACCCGATAAGCCTTTTAAGATCTATATATGAACCTCTAAATTTAATGTGAATATTGCTTCATTCTCAACTTGCGTCAGAATGAAATAAAATAAAATAATGTATTGCTTTTATTAAAAAATATATATAATTTTATATGTAAAAATAAAACAGTATTTTCATTATTATTAACAATTTTTATTTTAAATGTATTTTGAACAAAAATCAAATTACACATCTTAACATTTGAATGTTATTTTGAAATTTTAATGTTAAAGTTATTACCAGGCTTATAAAATATATTAAATTATATTTAGAATTATTAAATTTATTTTAAATATTTAATATTTTAATATTTAACTTAAATATTTGATAAATGTAATTTTTATATATTTATAATTTTCCATATCTAAAATATAATTATTTTTAGTTATAATGAAAACATTCCTATGTGTTAAGAGATAATTAATTACTAATTATACTGTGTATATATATTTATGTTGTATTGAATTTTGATTTTTTATAGAACTGTTAACATGAATTCTATTTTCTGCGATTTATTGTGCTTATAATAGTCAGCAATCTTAAATTTGTCTGATTTTAAATATTCTATCAAATAATTTTATTTTAATTCTTTTAATATCATACATTTAATATTGTATATTCATTGGTAATTGATATAAAGACAACAGTTATAATATAATATCATTCTCAATTTAAATTTAAAAATAAAATTAATTTTTAGTACCCACACAAGTAATTTTACATTATTAATATTATTTTGATATCGTTTTGAATATTATTATTATTATTATTATTATTATAACAAATTATATTTAAATGGGATGTCATTTTAATTTTTACTTTATTCTAGCAAAAATACCGTTTAACAAATCTTATAATGTATTTATTTAAATTTTATATAATTCATAATTGTACTTAAATTTAGTGAAAATATGTTTAAAGAAATATCTTAAATCAGGAAATAATAAGAATTTCATAAATTTAATTTTCCATGAAAATATATATAACCAATCGTTTTTATTATCATAGATATATTCTTTAATAAATGGCTTTCTTGTACATATGACAAAAATTTAGTATAGAATGTTTTTGTTATTATTCATTAACATCGTGATGAAGTAGATATAATTATTTTCAACCCGTTTCTAAGTATTTCAAAAATATTGAAAGCAATAATTATTGACATTGGCAGTTCGTTTATTATTACTTTTATTGCCATTTAAAAATCTGTAAGTATTATAATAAAATTATAATAAAACGTAATATTCAAACATGTAAGATTAAAATTTTGAAGAGTTTATGCGATTAATAACATATAATAATATTGGTTAAAACACCTAATTTTTTAATTTAATTTTTCTACTTTATATTTATAAGATATGTAAAAATTCATTCATAATGAAATACATTTTTATAATATAATTTTCGAATAAGTATTTCTTAAATAAAATTTCTCACTTTTCGGGCCGAAAAGTGAGACAAAATTCGAATTTCTTAACGTTCGAAATTGAAAATACATTATTTGAAATAAGTACTTCAACATAGAATAATTATCAACAGCATTAAAATCGTAAAAACCAATTTTGGTTGATATATGATTACATGTGTGATACTTATTTATTAACATTGAAAAGCTCTCAGTATTGCAAACTTAGAAACAGAAACCATAATTTTATCGACAAATATATGAAACACTTGCGCGGTAACGTTAATTATACGTAAAAAAATTTGGTTTTTCTCCTTTTTAAGTACTTATCAATTACTTGATTTCTTTAAGTTATTAGATATGATATAATACGATATTAATTATTACTGGATTGTCAAGTGGTACAACCGTGCTAAAACTAAAACAAACTACCCTATTGCATTGCTTGATCACATAACCTCGTATGCAAGACGACGGGACATGTCAATTTTTGTGATGTCGTTATTAAAGGTTAGTTATGAAAAATCGGCTAAAATTACATATGATTATTATTAATATATTAAATTTCAAATATTTTCGTTTATTTGTACAGAAACTTAACAATTTGAGAAATTCCGTATTTGTATCTTTTTCAAAATTTTTTAAAAGAGACAAGAGTTGATCTGAGAATTGTATATTTTTGGAATAAGATTTTAAACAAATTTTATTGTTTTTTATATACATAATTTGTTCGCAGAAAATATATATATTGCGTTGTTCATTTATCTACTAAGTTTATGAATACTTATATTTTTTATTATTTTCTCTATTTCAATTTATTAATAAATAGTTGTAATGCATAATGTAAATAATAAAAATATATCAAATAATTTATAAATATTTAATATTTTTCTAAGTAGAGAATGCGTGATTAAATTACATTTAAAATCAGTGTATGTGAGATTCTTGAAGTAGCACATTTTATTGTTTATTATATTATACATTATTTTTTATAAATATTCCTGTTTAAACAATAATAAATTAATTAATATTTCAAAGCTATATTTTAATACAATGTTTAGTATATTAGTATGTGCCTTTGCTGTAAATCTTTTTTAAATTTAACATTATTACAGAGTCAGTTTACATTTGAAAATGCATGGCCATGTATGAGACCAATTATTTTGAAACTTTTGAAGCAAGAGCCAGTCACACAGGCTGAATGGCAAGATCTTTTTTATTCTGTTCACCAAGTATGTCTAGATGAAAAAGGTCCACCCAAGTTGAGAGATGCTTTAAAAGAAGATATTATGGACTTTATAAAGCAGGCTCAGCTGGTAGTTATTCTTTTTTCATTGTTTTAATTGATGCTAAATTTATTTTCAACAAAATAAATATATAATTAAATAATTAGAATATTAAAATTCTTTCAAATTAAATAATTTATTACTTTGCAATTTATTTCCTTACTTTTATCCGTAATATTAAAATATTTTATTAAACTAATAAATTAAAATTTAATAAATTGTAGAGAGTTATGGCACATCAAGAAGAACAAGCTTTATTAAAAGCTTATATAGCAGAGTGGAGAAAATTTTTTACTCAGTGTAATTATTTACCAACTCCATTTAGACAGTTAGAAGCATCATTGCGAGGAAAGACTAGTACTAGTATGCAAAAAAAAAATCAACCTGATGAAAGTATTGTGAGAAAGGTTATTTATGCATATATAATATATATATATATATATTTATATTCATGCTTATATCTATTAAACCTGTATTAATTATAATCTATAATAATAATTATTAATCAATTATTTTTAAATCCAAATATTCTAAATTTATCTTAATAATTTGTGAATACAGTAAACAGGAGTTTAAAAAAACATAAAAGTATATGTATATTTAAGTTATTTGTCTTTAATTACTAATTAATTTCTTCATCTAAATAGTTGATGCTAGATAGTTGGAATCAAAGTATATTCAATGACATTAAACAAAGGCTACAAGATTCAGCAATGAGACTTGTTCGCACAGAGAGAAATGGAGAAGTTTTTGATTCTCAACTTGTTATTGGTGTTAGAGAATCATATGGTAAAAAATTATTTATTTTCTAAATAATTTTTTGATTAAAATTTTTTTTAAATAAAGCTTAAATCAACATTAAACGTTTGAATATTTCCCAATAATCAACAACTTTATAAATAATACCTAAATTTCTTTCAAAGTAATTGATTTATATTTTCTTAGAAAGATTTGTTAATTAAATATTTCATTTGTTTTATAAATATTACAGTGAATCTTTGCTCAAATACGTCCGATAAATTAGAAATTTATAGAAATAATTTTGAAGCGGCTTATATTGAAGCAACAGAAGCTTTCTATTGGGTTAAAGCCCCTGAACAATTATCCTTATATGGAGTAGAAAAATATATGAGATATGCAGAAACAAAATTAAAAGAAGAGGAATTACGCGCGCAAAAGTACCTTGAGCCAAACAGTGCTAGTGTTCAACTTTTAATGGAACGTTGTGTCAAAGTACTAGTTGCTAATTTCAGAACTGCCATCCTCGCTGAATGCCCTAGAATGATACAGCAGCATCAAACAGAAAGTAAGCGCTTTACGAAAATAAAGTAAATAAAATAACTACAAATAACAGAAGAGATTTATTTGTTTATTTTCTTAATTTAAAAATTACGTGGTAACAGATTTATAAAAGTTCACTCTTTTTTTAGAAAATATAAGTCTGTGAATTACTAACAATAATTTTAATTATTGATTATCATTATTCATATCATAAATTAATTATTAATAACAATTCAAATTTAATTACATTTTAGCAGGCCATTATATATTTATCTAAAGCTTCATTTAATAATACATTATTTATAAAGAAATTCCAAAAATAATTTTTAAAGAAGTTGTGGATTGATTGATATAGCAGATGTATAGGGGAATATTAATATTGCGTACTTTTTTAATCCTAAATTAAAAACGAAAATTCATTTAGATAAACTAATTGTGTTTTATTTATAATTTAATTGTTTTAATATTTATTTTATCTTAATTGTTTGCAAACTTGCATAATTTTGTATTAACGCATTTTTATGTAGAAAAAAAATTAATTATTTAATTGTTTAAAATATATTTACTGAATCTAATTTATTTTACTGAATATATAATTTAAAAAAAGAATATCCGTTTTCTCAAATAAAATTTTATATTAAATATATTTTGTTCTTTTATGAAGAAATTATATTTCGAATTTTAATAAAAATGCATAATTTATATAATTTATTGTATTTATCAGAATAACTAAAGAAAAAGGAATGAGAGAATTTCCGAAAATTGTATACTTAAATTATCTTAAGTCACTTATAGGGATTTTAATAATTAATTCAACTTAAATCAATAATAACTTAACACTTCATTCAATGAAAATGTAATTAAATAAGTGTTATTATTTTTAATCGGCATAATTTTTGTAATATTAGAATAATAATATAAATGCTATCTTGTTTTATTCCGAAGTTGTCTCTAGTTAGTTAAATTTTAACATTTAAAGAAATATTAACGTTTGGTTCTTAATGATACTTTTTATTAACTGTAAGTATAATATATAAAAATAATTGTCAAAAGCGATTTATACTGGTTTCCAATATATCGCATTTTATATCTAGAGATTTATATCTAGCACAATGTCATTTCGTTGATGTATTGTAATAAAATTCAAATTATTCACTTTTAGAACTACGGCTGATGTTAAAGCTAATGGACCGAGTACCCGAGGGGGTCACCCCAATGCTCGTCAATTTAGAAGAACACATAGCAACCGCGGGTTTGGATGATATGATGGCCGCCGTAGACATAATTACCCAGGATTCGGAAAAGTATGTAGAGCGACTGCTCGACCTTTTTCGGCGCTTCTCCACCCTTGTGAAGGAAGCTTTTGATGACGATCCACGTTTCCTTACGGCCCGCGACAAGGCCTATAAGCTCGTCGTCAACGATTCTTCCGTTTTCAAGCTCGACCTGCCTGTAAGGCAAGGTGCTGGTGGTACTTCCCTCATCCCCCCTACGCCCATTATCGGCACCATTGCAAGTCTAGGCTCGGGTATAAACAGTAAACCGGCGAACAATACCAACGGACAACCCGAGTCCAAGTGTCCCGAACTCCTTGCCAATTACTGTGATATGTTACTGAGGAAAACACCGCTTAGCAAGAAGCTCACGTCTGACGAGATCGAAAGCAAACTAAGAGACGTGGTATGTATGGTATTAGTTTCGACCATAATTTTTGTTCATTCATTTATCCTGTTTTTAAACAAAGTGCATTTATTTGAAATAATATTTATTCCTATTGTCATTGGTTCTTACTTAAATATGCACTTTATAAAGTATGGTATTTCAGCTACTAGTATTGAAATACGTTCAAAATAAAGATGTCTTTATGCGCTATCATAAAGCACATTTAACGCGACGATTAATACTGGACACGTCCGCTGATTCAGAGAAAGAAGAAAATATGGTCGAATGGCTTCGAGAAGTTGGGATGCCAGCGGATTATGTGAATAAATTGGCTCGAATGTTTCAAGACATAAAAGTCTCGCAAGATTTGAATCAACAGTTCAAAGAACAATGCCGTGCTGCTATTGCTGACAGCATCAATATTAAAGTATTTATTACAATATATTTTGCAACTAATAATATCTAATAATACTTTTTTCATAATCCAATGTTTTATTTAGACTGAAAAAACTAAAAAGTTGATATAATTAATTTCATTTATATACTAATTGCCTCCCTTAACAGTAACGTCATATTAAATTTTCATCCTAATAATTTATACAAAAATTAATAAATAATAAATTAATAAAATTTCTTTTAATATTGTACCATTTTCTGTAATTCACAAATCGACATTTAATCCATGTTATTATGTACATGACTTATTATTTGAAAATCACATTACATCTAATTAATAGTACTTTATTTACTATATAAAATTTATTGTATACTATGTAATTGTTTATTTCGGTAAATATATCTGCGGTTATAAAAAATAATTTTATACTTGAGTAAGCATAATTTTTCAAATATTACTGACAAATAAATAAACAGCAAGCCTAAAACGACTTGTCCAATATTTTTGTAGATATTAAATGCAGGTGCGTGGGCACGGGGCAGTGAACGCGTTACAGTTAGTTTGCCACTTCAATTAGAAGATTACATACCTGAAGTCGAAGAATTTTACAAGAAAAAACATAGCGGTAGAAAGCTTCAATGGTATCATCATATGTCAAATGGCACGGTAGGTTAATTTTGATTTGCCAACATTTTTGTTGGCTTCAAACAATATTTAATAGATCTTATTATCACTATATTATAAAATTAATTATCTTTATATAATTAATTTGGATTGTAATGTAAGCATGATATAAATGCTTTTAGATAACGTTTTCGAACCAAGTGGGTAGATTCGATGTCGACGTTACGACTTTTCAAATGGCTGTTCTATTTGCCTGGAATCAACGACCTCTTGAGAAGATATCATACGAAAATCTTCGATTAGCGACGGAGTTACCGGATCCAGAATTGAGACGAACACTCTGGTCGCTCTGCACCTTCCCGAAAATAAAGAGGCAGCTGATCGTTGCCGACCCCCCTGCACATAGTCCTAAGGATTTCTCACAGGCAACTAAATTCTGGGTTAATCAAGAATTCGCGATTGTGTAAGTATATTGTAAAGTAAAGTCCTAAGGATTTCTCGCAGACAACTAAATTCTGGGTTAATCAAGAACTCGCGATTGTGTAAGTATATTGTAGAGTAAAGTGCATTAAACCTTTTCATTTTCTTCAATGGATTTGAATTGATTGAAATAAATAATATCTGAAATCACTGACTTTGTACAGGATAGATTGTGGAATATTGGAAAGATATTAAGTTTATAATTTTAATCAATAAATATATAAATAAAGATACATGAAATTTATGTATATTATCAATAAATTATGTAATAAAACTTACATTTAATTTGATGAATAATAACTATGTTTTTAATATAAATATCATGTAGAAAAAATGGTAAATTACAAAAGCGAGGGAAGATCAATCTGGTAGGACGTTTGCAATTATCCACAGAACGTAGTAAAGAGGAGGATAATCAATCTATTGTTCAACTTAGGATATTACGTGTGCAAGTAAGTTCACTATATTTATTTTAATACATAGAATTATTTGATAATAATAATAATAATTTGATATTCATAGGAAGCAATAATAAAAATATTAAAAATGCGAAAGAAAATCACCAATAGCCAATTACAGACGGAGTTGGTTGATATATTAAAGAATATGTTTCTTCCGAGTAAAAAAATGATTAAGGAACAAATTGAATGGCTCATAGAACATAAATATATTCGAAGGCATGATAATGATATCAATACATTTGTGTATATGGCATAACGATAATTATACGTAAACATTGCTCGAATCGATTCTTGACTAATACATTATATTTTTGTAATAATTTGAGTTTTGCTACAAAAACTTGATTGAGAGGTGTGGCATATTTGCAAATTATGTATTTAGATAATAACTATGTCTGATATGTAAAACTGCTTTATTGCAGTTGTAAACGATAATCGTAATTTACCTTGTCTGAAACATTGTCATGGCCAAAGGTTGCTTTGAAATTATTAAAATGATTTAAAAGAAAACATACTCGGATGAGTTGTATAAGAATTTATAAAACATTACTAATAGTTTTGATTTGAAGATTTTTTCTTGTTTCAATTATTTTATTTAATTATGGTTTTAAAGTGACTGCCAAAATCCGTTTACTTCACATATATAATTAATTCATATGTAAAATATACCTAAGTTCTACGAAAAAGTTATGTATAAATTATACATAATTATGTTATTTTTGGGTGATTAAATAGTATGTAATACTAATATGTATATCCATTATGTTATTTTTAATATAATTTTCTTATTGTTTACAAATAATTTATGATACATACATAAACACATTATAATAGAATAATGGAATAACATTTACTCTTATATAACAAAATTATAAAATATTCTTTTTAATAATATATTATTTGTAATAAAGTTAATTCTTTTATATTTAATTTTAAATATTCAATTTAATTAAAATTAAATTGCATATTACAATGTAACTATATCAAATTTATACATACTGTTTTCGCTGAACTTAAGAAACTATTTATATTTAAAAAACGATCGATATAAGTGAATATTTATATTGAGAAAAATGAACATTTATTGACAATATGGCAGTATTAAATTTATTTATCACAAGGCCTTAAAATAAATAAAAAATTTATGGCCTAAATTACTGCATTATATTGTTTTCAATGTAACGCTTGACTTAAAATACGTTCAGTTTTTATTTACAAATTGTGGATTTAATGTCTGATATTGATTTTTTATAATTTATAGATAAAATAAAAATCATTTAGTTTCAGCATTGAACAATATGTTTATATTTTGGAAACGAATTTAATTGAAAATAAATATAATTTTTTTATTAAAATTGTACTTAACTTATCAATCACAGGATGATAGTATTAAAAATGATCAAAGAAATATAATTCTAGGGACTACATGTTTAAATAAGTTAAATATGAATTTTTGTGCATGAATGTTTTACAATGCAGTAGATAATAATGATTTGTAAAAAGCCTTTGTAATATGTAAGCGTTAAAAGTATCGAATTGTAAGAATTTCAAAAATTCAATTCAATATGGATGAAAGAGAAATTAACATTTTTTGGAAGGTATTCCTTCTTTTCTTCATTACACTTATTTAAAATTTGTATATTTACAATAATTAAAGGTATTTCTAAGAAAACTAAAATAATTGTTGCTCAGTACCAAAAGCTAAAATAAAAAAATATTTAAACTGTTTTCATTTTTAATATTTAGATTGAGAATTCATTATATATAAAAGTTATGTATTTTACTATATAAAATTATTAAATTATTACATATACAAAAACGTTAATCAAATAACACGTTGCAATTTTGAAAATACTAAATTTTATACATTAAGCACATATATATATATTTGTTTACGTACAATTTAAATAAATAGTTTTTGTTATTGATATTTTTAAAGAAAACAAAATTTGTTAATTGGTTAATCAAAAACTTTTGAAAAACTAATATTTATTATATGTAATTAATTACATCTTTTCACAATGACATAATTTTGCATTTTTATTTATAAAAAAATCTGTGAATAATTTATGTATCATTTATTTACATAATTTCTATCAATACAATATTTTTTTCAAAATAATCTTGCTTAAAAACATTTTATTGATATTAGACGTTATGATACGATTTAATATTATTTATTAAATACGTATGACTCGGCCTTTACACTGCAGTGGATTTAAAATTCACTTATGGTACTATAATAACGAAGGAAAAAAAGCATCTTAAATATATTTTCATTTTTTTCTACATATACTTATTCATGTGTTTTACATATGTATAAAATGACATATTTAGACATATTTACAAATAATACTGGGATACATTCACATTATAAGGTTTTAATAATTAATATTATCGTGTTTCTTATTTTCATTTGCATAAATAGTAGTTAAATAAATCTTTATTCAGAGGTTTTTTAAAGTATCCTTTGAAAAATTTTTTGTTTCATTTGATCATTCATAAACAATTTTAATTTTAACCTTTACTATTTATAAAACGAAAATCGCATATAACTAATTTTCTATCAAATTTTTTTCAATGGATTTACACAAGTTTTTACGGCTTTTTAATTTTCTCGGATTATAATTTTAAGATCTTAATATTTTTTCCTATAATAATTGTTTATGTAAATATTAATAACTATAAAATAAGCAACAAGTTATCCAAAATGAGATTTATAGTTTATCGCAATTAAATAGAAAAAAAATTCGAAGACCAAGACAGCAAAATCAATGTAAAATATTTTAAAACTACGTAATTTTTTATTGTAAAAACAGAATTTAATCTTTTTTTTTTACTTAAATATAAAAGAATTAATTTTATGAAATCAATTAAAATATTTTTTGACAACTGGCTTTGTAATATAAAAAAATTATAATAGATTAGAAGTGAAAATGCGATCCAAGAAAATATACGCATGATTGTATGTATCGTCAATTTATAATTACATATTCATGCGAATAATTAAATATTAATTATTTTTATTCATAATATCAATCTTTATATTTCAAACTTTATATAATACTAAAAAATGTATAGAAAGTAAATTGGTTGTGACGCGTGACCAAATATTTAACATATTCTGTTTTTTAAACATGAAATGAACAGAAAAAATTCTAGAATCCAAATATTACATTCAACAATATATATTAGCTTTGCTATGTTTTACAATTTACTTTATTACACTAGAGTTGTTATGTTAAATTTTGATTTAGTTTTAGATTTTAATAATACGTACAAGTTCAATTGTTAAAAATGTTTTTTAACCTTTTTTTTATTAGACCTACAAAAACAGACTGTTATTGATATTGGAAACTATTATTTATTACATAATATTGTTACAGATTATTACTATTATTAGAAAAACAAACTATTATTGATATTGAAATTTAAATTGAGAACATACATTTATATTCAATAAATACAAGATAATATAAAACTAATTTTTTATTATTAAAAAATAATGGATTAAATGTATTAAAGTTTAGCACCAACATCTTACATTTTTTCTCTATATTTCATAAATCGTTAAATATTCAAAAAATGTTAAAAGTGCTAATGAAATGCTCATAATATATTATGTCAATAAAGCTTTTGTATTTATGGTTGCACGTAATTTTGCCCGGGTAATTGTGATATATGTTATAGGGGGATAACGAATTTTGTAATTAAATTATTTAAATATATTATGAACTCAGTTAAATGAGTTGATATAAATAGAAAATAAAACACTTGTAAAATAAAAATATATGATTACGTAAGTTTAAGAATGATTGAGGAATTATGCAGTTATAAAAACGAATTTTCTTTATTAAATTTATTGTAAACAATATTTTTGAGCAAATTTGCATTGTATTTATATTAAGTCTTCAAAATATTGATTTCACAGTAAAATTGTACATTCTAAGTAGACTTTCAAAATTTCTTTTTATGTATTTTATTCTAAAAATGTTTATACAAATTTCGATTTAATTGCTAATTGTAAGAATATATACGGCAAAATTATCTAGTTCAAAGAATTTTGTAAATATTTTGTAAGCAGTGATTTTTTAAAACTGCAACAAACTTTAGATCGAATTTTTCATTTACAACCATTATAATTTTATTAATTATATTTTTATAATATTTTTAATCATACAATATTATAATATTCTTTGACTCATAGAATGATATATCTATAAAAGTGAATATCTCACGTGAATGCATCTCAAATATAAATTTAATATTGAATAGTAAGTATCTATGTGCATAACGTATACACAATTTCTGAAAAATGCTTTAAAATTATATAAGAATTAATATATACTAATATAATAATACAACTACATTTTTGTTTGCCTTTATAAAAGAATTTTAAAAATAAATTTTTATAAAAATCACTGTCTAATCCCTTTAAAGGGTCATCTGATTTGGAAGCTCAAAACTTTTTTTTTATTTCTTTAATTAATAGTAAGATTATTTAAAAATTTGTTTAGAAATTTCAAAAACTAATTTGAATAATCTGTTTTTAAGATGAATACACTAGTTTAAGTAAATGGATTTTAAAACTCTATAATAACTAAGATTTTTACAGCAATTTTTTAGACATTTTATGTTTTTCTACATTATTGGAGGTGACAACACGAATGCATTGAATTATTAATTTAATTTCAATTATATTTAATATATTATCAAAAGCTGTTCTAATTAAACGAATAGTATTAGTAAAAATATATTATGAATTAATTTTTAATTTGTAAAATAGGATAATTTTTTATTTTTAATTTATCATTTATTGATTATTTATATATTTTTTATCATTTATATTCATTAAAATTAAAAATATAAAAATTTAAAATGCTTTTATAACAGATTAATAATCAAAATGTTATTGTTTGTTCTAAATAAGTGTTAAATATTTTTAAATATTTAGAAATTTAATGTTACGCTATTTCTTATTAAAAAAAAAAAAAAAATAATTAAAAACACCATTTTGATATTTTTATATTGTTTAGTAAATTAAAAAATTACACAGTATTGAAAAACGAGTATTGAAAAACTATCAAAATTTCTAAAATACAAATTTTTCTTTTTCTTAAATGTAACTTATTATTTTAGATTTATAAGCAATAAGCGTTAAACTTGTTAACTTTGAAATTAAAATAGTTATAGTTTCACGGATTGCTTAATGTGTTCACTTAGTTATCACTTATAAAGTGCATAAATATATTATAATGAAAATTTATTATTAATTTTGTAAATGTAAAAACATTACAGTAATTATGAAATATAATTATGTATAATTTTGCAATGATAATAATATATTTTTTATTTAAATCTTTCATATTTATCTACATTTTATAAAATTATTGTTACCTCTGTATATTAACTTTATATTGACTTTGATTTTATAATTTGTATGTTATTAAACTTTTTTTCTATATACCGCATAATTATTTAACATATTAATGTTTTAATTAAATTAATTTAATTTAAAAAAATAAAAAATATTTATCAACAGATACATATCATTTATACTTTGAAACAAGTACATTTTTTGTAATTAAGACATTTTGCAATAGTTTTCTGCTAAACTTGTACACTTCTTGACACAATGAAAATATTATATATTACAACATATAAAATTATTTTTTTAACAGTACTGCATTTTGCTTGTTTCTTTGATAAATGTTATCTATTCACACTAAGAAGAATTTTAACATAATTTTTAATACTAATTATAATATTTATAAACATTGATAAGTTGATTGACAATTTTTATATTATAAATTTTATCTTGTAAATTAATTTTATTGTTTTAAAAAATATTTATAAACAATATACAATAAGTTAAATAATAATAAGAAATTTACATAATAAAAATGATCATACATATAATATTTTTAGTTAAGTAAATTCTCATTTATTATAAAAATATTGTAAAAACTTCTAAAAAATTCACATCAACATATTTAAACTTTTTTATCAATGAAAATATTAAGCGTTTCACTACACTTTTTCTATCGTGATCTCGAAATCTCAATATTATTTGATATACTCGAGAGTAATATTCAAATGTGCATATCTCGAAGTATCTGAAATAGTTAGACAACGTACATCATGCACTTTTTGGTGTAACATTGATTATCATGAAATCCAATAATTCTTCTTTTGCTTTTCTAGTTCAATAACACCAAATGACAATAAATTACGATAATAAAATAAATGGAATCATTAACATGCCAATATTATTAACATTTTAATTTACCTAACTATATTGATAAAGAATAAATGTTTTTACTATTTGGGTAGATTATTAAAACGATATACATGTAATTTATTTATTTACACAGATTAAACGATCAAGGAAAAGTCTATGTATTTATATATTTTTTAGAATTTGTAATTATTTGGTTGTATGTCGAAAATTTTGGACCTTTATTTATTTACAAATTAAAACAAAATCGAAAATATTTAAAACATAAAAATTGATAACATTTTTCATTTAATTTCTACGTGAAAATATAAATTTTAGTAAAAATATCATAAGATACATATAAATATAGATGATTTAAAATTTATTTTAAAAATATTTTCATATTTTATATCATTAATTTTCACTATTTGTTTGAATGTTTTACTTGCTAAAGAAATTTTCATAAAACAATTTTAAAAAATTAATTTAGTAAGAATTTACATTGTATTGAAAATGAACCCTCATTTACTTTTTTCTAAATTAGCATGTCAGCTAAACTTTCAATTAAGTATCTTTATATATATATAAAAATTTTTTTCAAATTCAAGATCTTAATAATTAATGTGTATAAGCCATTCCAAAAGTTAAAAAAAAATTTTCATAAGAAAAATGAGTAAAATCTCTTTTTTACAATCAGTAAAAAACTAAATAATTGTGTACATTAATAAAGATTTCCTTCGATGAAATGTTTTACATTTTTTACTTTGTATGTATGTAGATTGAATTAATGCTCATCAGGGCATCGGTTGTGCAGTAAGGAACCACTTTTTATGGCATTTGCTGCATTTTCACATATGTGAACAACAATACCTGGATGATTTGAGCTTCCTGGGTGAAGCTCATGACTTTCTCCTATATTAATAGAACAATTAATTTTATTATTTTGTTATCCAAAAACGAAATTATTAATTCGTGCTTTTTAATTAATAGCTTGCTCTTTAATCTTCAAATAAAAGAAAATATATTTTGTGAAACTTCAATTTTGTAATAAAAATATTTTAATCTTTTTCAAATTTGTCTTAGAAATTACACTATTATAATTAAATTTAATTAATTTAAATATATTAAATGTTCTTGAATATAAAGTTCGAAATTCAGATATAATTTATAATCAGTATATATTACTATTAAATCTGAAATATTTTAAAACATACTTTTTTAGTATTTTCAGTAACTGTTAATATATATTTATCTGATTTTTATTTAAAAAATGAAAAAAACACAATTCTGTTAATTTATGGTAGCTTTTGAAAATCAAATACATGTATTATTACTTTGAAATTATTCATTTGATTTCTTTGACTAATATCGTACTGTAATATTTGAATGCCATGAATATATGTAATCTTTATTAAAATAATATCTTTAGAAATTAAAAAACAATTTATATATGTATATAATGTTATATCATTACTATATTATATATATATATATATATATATAATGAGTATACATGATTTTCTAAATACAATTAATTTATCAATAAGTTGAATAATTATCAGTGTTAATTATAATAGTATAAAAATGGTTTTTTACTTAATAAATAATAATTCATAGAACACAACTTTATTTATTTAAATATTACTGTAATGTCGTTAAATTCAACTTTTTAAAAAAATATTTATCAAAATCATGTATGAATAGTATTATAATTATCAATTCAAGAATTTATAAAAAATTTTATACAAATCTAAACATTTTTACTGAAATCATAAAATAAAAAAAATTTTATCTAATGATAATATAATAATTTTCTATTATAATTTCAACAGAATAAATATAAATATATCGTTTTATGTATATAATTGTTTTATGTAAATAAAACCTATTGTAATAATTAATATTAAAAAAAAATAGCAACTATAAGGCAATTATAATTTTTCAAACAAATAGTAACTGATTTTTAAATACATAGACAAACCTGGAGTTAAATTAGCAATAGCAGCAAGTAAATCATGATTAACTAAAGGTTCATTTTCTTCACGAGGTTCCCAACCAACAGGTGGAGATGCTGGTGGAGAAATTAGGAACTGTTTATGAGGTGCAGGAGGATGTAAATGTCTATCTTCAATGTCTATATAAAATAAAATATTTTTTCTAGTATAACCATATTTTTTCTAATGTATACATAGCATTTGAATTATATTTGTTGATTTCATAAAAAGAAAATTACCAATAGGCGTTACAGGTTGTGCAAAATAGCAATTAATATCAGTATTTCCAAAATGAGTTTGATGTAACTTTATTCTTGCTTGAGCAGCTGCACTCGAAGAGTTATAGTTAACTCTCATTCTTCTAAAAGATCTAAAGTATTGAAATGTAGCATCATTGCCAAATTGCTTAAATAATCTTTCAATTTCTACCTGAAAAATAAGTATTATTTATTAGATATTCAACACTATATATGTAAAAATATAAATAAAAATTTCTATAACAATCGCATTTACAAAAATGTTAAACTAATTATATATAAATAAATTAAATTAATAACTGCTCACTTTGAGATCATCAGATTTAAAAATACGAGGATCTACATTTGTAACAATCACAGACATTGGTAAATCTTCATCATGAATTAAATCTTCTAGGCTTCTTGATGTTGTAACTTCATGACTATGGTCCTTCAAACAATTGAAATTCAATTGTTCAAAATTTGGATGAAGATTTGGCAATCCATCTACCTCATTAATAATAATATTTTCTGATCCTTCGGACTCTTCATCTTCACCTATATTTTTAATTCCTTTTTCTTCCATTTTTCTATTTCTGAAGTTTATGCTTATTTTTTATATAATTGAAGTTAAATTTAATAAAAAATACATTTCATTCAATAATATGAATTTAACCATTCTATTTGAAGAAAAAAAAAATATATGTATAAATAGTAATGAAAAATGATATAAAAACAAATATAAACTAAAGCTGTTTATAAATTATGGATTTTATTATTTATTTAATAAATTTTATTATTTATCATCTAAATATAATTAAACTCTATATATAGAATTTATTTTTATCTTTTTATTAAAATTAATGTTATATATAACTGTATAACTGTAAAATTAAAATTACATATCTATCATTAATAAGAAATAAATATTATTTAACTAATTTTAGATATATATTAAATAAATAGAATTATTTTTGATACCTTTAAAACAATTTTATTATTAATACTTATTACTATTAAATTATTTAATATTAAATATATGTATTAGATAAATATTAGATCTTTCATATGATTCTTTAAATTTTCTTGATTTCAAATAATTTATTATAACATATATCTTATTGAATCTTAAATCAAATGAAAAAATTGAATAACCCATGTATAATGTTGCATGCAATATATCTTGTAGTTTGTTTCAATCTATCCCTTATATGTATATTCTTTATTCAAATATTTCCTTCACTTTATAAAAAATTGACAACAAAATAAAAATTTTAACTAAATATTATTTAAATATATATTGCTACTTATAGTATAAACTTCTAACATAATTTGTTATAAAAACGTATGTGCAACCTACATGAAAACGTTTTTTGATTTTGTTATACTTTAAAGTAATTTAACACTAAAAATAAAACATAGTTATAATATTTTATAATTGTAAACTAAGTTTGTGTATATAATAAATGTATTTTTGATTAAAAGCAGTTTCACTCCAGAATAATCATTTTTGTGAAACTCAATCACAAATTTATACACGATCATAAAAATTTAATAATTTTTCAAGTGATTTTAAAGCAATATTAATTAACGTATCACCTTATATTTTCTCACCTCCTAATTATTATGTATTTACAATTTTTACTACTTTCGTGATATGACAGAAATACATAGTTTCAAGTTTTGCTGGCCTTTGCAGTGTAATAAGGCTAATTCTCATGTATTTGTCTCGGCGCAAAATAGAAATTAAATGGTTATTCACATTAATAATGTTTCAGAAGCTCTGAGTGGGAATTTTTAAATATTCGTTCTAAATATAACTTATAATATTTTTACTAACTAATAATATTCACTTTATTTTGATTAAATATTTTGTAAAATATTATTCGTAATTTTTTATGTAAATAATATTTCTGTTTATAAAATATTGATAGATATACATGTACCCCAATATACAATGATTTTATAAATGTTTAAAAATACTTATATATATATGCATTATTATTGCTATTATTTTATTATTATTTTATTTCTTATTTTATATATATTTTCATTTATTATAAATATATAAACAATATAAATTTCAGTTACTAAAGAAAATAATTAATTAAATAATTTATTTAATAAAAAAAATTAATAAATACTATAGTTCCTTAAAAATGATAAGAATTAAATTTCAATTACATATTTTTATTACAGTTAATTGAATTTTCCATTAAATTCATACGATATTAAATTAAAAAAGCAAATGTATGTAAAAAAAAATAATGAATGGTATACGAAATATAATTCTAAAATTCTACAAAATATAATATATCTAAGTACTTAAATAATAACAAGTATTAAAGTAATTAATTATTTAATTAATATGTTAAAATCTATTATGTAAAGTAAGAGAGTTTATTTGTAATTTTTAATTCTTTTTATTTGCATTTTTATATTTAAATTAATATCGTAGACTAGAGCAATATAAGGCTATAGATAGTTTGTAATCTTTATTAAAAGTCTTAATCCTGTATGTCAAAAAAATATTTTAGCATATGAAATTACAATTTTATTCGTTTCTCGTAACGAATTTTATAGTTTCCTATTTACATTGAATATCAATTAATTTGTGGTAAAAAAAAGTATTAAAAATATTATCATAAAAAATGTTATTTAATATATATTATTTAATAAAACATAACAAAAAAAATTTTTGATTTAAAATTTTTTTTAAATTTTTTAAATTCATAATAGTTAAAAATTTTTAAATTCATAATAGTATAAATTCATATATTTTTAAATATATATTTATACTTAATTAAAATTAAATATTTATACTTAAGTTTTATGTTTTTTAAGTTTTTGTAATTCTATATAATATTTGAATCTAATTTAAAAAGTAAGCCTAACAAATTAATAGCTATAAATTAAATAATAAATAATAAACAAATTTTTGTAATTTTTTGTATTATTTCATGCTTAAAAGGCTTAAAAATTAAAAATGTTTTTTTCTTATTTCATATTTTTATTGTTTATTGCATATGTTATTGATGTATATTATATAAAAAGTATCAAATAAGTAATTAATAACACAATAATTATTGTCAAATAATATCATATGAAAAATAAACTTAATGTTAAAGAATTATGCTTATGCTTAATGATTAATATGTGTATAAAATCTTTATATATTATATTACAAAGTTTTAAACTATAAAAATGTAGTAAAAATACTTATTTGGAATTTACTATCATTGAAAATAGCATTGCTGAAATAATATTAATAAATAACATTGTAGAAGTATGTAACTGTTTTATTTTATTGACTAAATTTTTTATTTAATATTTTATATTTTTTCAAATTTTTTACAAATTTTTATTTTTAATAATTTTTTTATATAATTATCCATTATAAGTAATATTAGTTATTTGTAATGCCATTAAGTAAAACAGCTATTAAAAATTAAATGATACATTTTTAATACATTTAAAGAATTTCTACGGTTTTCATTTAGAACTAATAAAAATGATATTTAATTAAAAAATATTTATTGTAATAATCAAGATTTCGTTTAAGATATTTAATATGATTTAATGTAAATAAAAAGGTAAATATATATTTTTAATTATTTAACCAAATAATATATCATACAATATATTATAATGATATTTTTATTATGGTATTAAATATTTAAGAGAATTATATCACATTAAGATCTTGAATCCTCACCAATGAATATAATAATTATATTATTTTTTATTATAATTTATATCAATTAAATGAAGTTTTTTATTAGAATTACTAAATTCATTTAATCAGAATTTCTATTTTTCACAAAGCAAGTAAATATTTAATAATATTAAAAATGTGGAATATTGAAATTTTACATTAAACATTAAATTAATTATAAAAAAGTTTTGTAGTATTATAAACCAATTATTATAAAGACCTATAAATTATCCATAATATTTCTAGTAAAGATCAATTATAATTTTTAAATAATTAACCTGCATTTAAAATTATTAAGAATATTAAACCATTTACACTTAAGATTTTCAAAATTAAAATGAACTAATTTAAATAAACTAAATTTAAATAAACTTAACGTCTGCTGTATATAATAAACTATTAACTTATTTTACATCACCATATAATGGTAATGTAACATAAATTATTTCAGATTTATCTGGACATAAAAATATTACATTATTTCTTTTGCGCAACTCGTTTTTATTAACACCATCTATTACTCTGATTTTGAAAATAATACAACTTTTACAAATAAATATATTTGTTGAGAATATACTATTATTGTACTGCAGTACTGTCATAAATGTAAATAAAGAGTAACCTTTTTATTTTATTAAGTAAACTATTTCATTTTTGTATTCAATTTTTAAATGAATTTTTAAGTGAAATAAATTGGTTAAAAAATTAATTAATTATTCAATACCATAATTATTGAAGTAACTTCTACCGGATCTATCAAATTGATTAATTTTAATTTAAATTTTAATTTAATGAACTTGTATTTAATAAAATCAATATTTATAATTCTATTTTTTAGTTTAATATTTTTAAGTTTATTTTTATTTATTATAAAAATGTTATTTTTAGTTTTTTAGAGTATTTGAAAGAATAATAAAGTTTTATAGTACATTTATTTGTAATAAATAAAATAAAATTATAAATGGAAACTTAATTTTATATAGATTACAGATATATAGATTCGATTAGGTAGTTTATCTATTAACTACATTGTTTCTTCCATAATTATAAATTAAGTTGTACTATTTATACTCAATCCTTCATGAAATCAAATACTAATTTTAATAGTAATTTCTAAATAATTTTTTTTAATATGATATATAAATGATAAAATGCTTACTTTATTTAAAGTTATATCTAATTAATGTATGCAAAGTTTATAAATATTTTATATTTAACAATATTACACCACAATTTTACAAGTTAAAATATTATGTAATTTTTTGCCACGGAATAGTGATGTAAGAACATGATAAAAGAAAAACGATGAATCTTCTCCATTTTTTAAATGTGTATTCATAAATTAAATATAATATTCATATACCGCTTTCATACTTTAATTGATTTAAAATGTATAAAAACTATGACGATTTAGAGAAACTTACTCGACACAGTAAAATGTACAATCTCTTTCGGCTTAATTAAAAGATAAAATAAAATCACAACTTCTTTTTGTATGTAAATATCATGATTTAGTAATGTAAGATATATATTTATATTGCATAAATATACTTTTGCTTTCAAATTTGAGTACATTATCATGTACCCAATTTAAATCTTTTTATGATACAAAATTTCATTTCAATATAAATATAATACCGAAATATTTATGGAAGTACTTTAACAACATTATATTAAATAAAAATAAATTTTCTTATAAAATTTATTTTTATGCAAATATAGTTTTATTAATTACTCAGTTACGATTATATTTTATGTTTATTAAAGCTACTATTAATATAAAATGCCTTTTAGATTTTTAAAAATATTATAAATTAACTACGAGACATAAATTTTATATTATAACTATTGAAAACAATTTTAATTGCTTTTTAATTTGAAAGTTTAAAAAAAACATCATTTTTGAATGTAATTATTGTTTAAAAACTTTCACAATGTGAGAGCCCCTTAAATCAATTTTAAACTTTGTTTTCATGTTTGCAAGTATCGATATGCCTTTACGGCCTCACTGTAATAGTGCAATAACAAAATTTTTAAAAAAGTGTCCACTGTTATTTTGTGAAGAATGGAAGTAAAACATTATTATTACGCTTGGCTATAATAACGTCTTGAATAAAAAAAACGTTTTCTACTTATTCTATTATCTAATAAAGAAAAAATAAAATAATTACAAGGTTATATTTAATACGTATAGTGTTTAGCACGATCTTTTAAATCCTGTAGAAATTCAAAAGATAACTAAGTCGTAGAAATATATGATCAAGGTAACATCGTATGACCAGTGAATAAAAAATATATAAGCGATTGTTTAAGAACTGTTTTTCAACTGCGGTGGTATTAGTACTTCTTTTTATAGCTTATATTGAATTCAAAGAATGATAATTCTAATGTGCATAAGGTTATTAATGCATGTAAAAGAACCGTCATTCGTACCCTTAAGAAATTTTATATTTAATACTACTCATAATTATATAAATATAAAAATATTATCTAAGCAGCATAATGAAGTTTTTAATGAAAAAAATTTCAATTAAGGATTACAGTGCTCTTTCTCATGAATATTCAAAACAGCTCTACCATACGTATGTATTACACACACATAAACATACATAGGCTTGAAGTCCTGCTAGAAGCATAATCTCTGATTGCGTGTAGGTGATTTTTTTGTGGCCTGCGAAGTTTTCTTAATTCTTAATCGAAACAAGGGCACCAAAAAGTTCGATTGTTATTATATATAATGTATCGAGGTCGCTCATCGATTGCCAATTTTAAGTAAATCGCTTATCTGGTGAGCCGATTGAATCTAACGGCCTGCAAATTAAAAGAAAAAAAAAAAAAGTTGGAACCAGAGTCAGTATTCCGTATACATATAGCATAGCCGCCAATGGATGCAAAAGTGCGATGCGATGAAGAGACTCGCACGACGAGTACGCAGGGCACTGAATCTGAACAACGCTGGCGCCGCATCTGGTTCGCGTTCGTGTGGCGCGGTGCACTCACAGAACAAGCAAAACAACATGTCGACATCAACGATGGAGGGCTCGCTGAGCAAGTGGACAAACGTCGTCAATGGTTGGCAGTATCGCTGGTTCGTACTAGATGACAATGCCGGCTTACTCTCCTATTATACTGTGAGTTATCTGCATTTTTCTACCTTTATGAACATTGAACCGACAAACTGAACCAAGGCTTGTTTGAGGTTAGTAGGTTAAGGAATACATCGTCATCATTCTCACTTTTTGCCGACTGGCTGACTGATTTAAAAGACGATGTTAAGATTTTATTTTCGAATTATATGAATTTTATCAATTTGTTTTTTTCACATTAATCACTTGTTTATCAAGATGTGGTACGACACAAAAGGTTCTACTCTCATTCTGAAAAACACTTGATCGATATGATTACCATCTTGAAAAGTGTGAAATTTAAAATATTACAATGCGTTGATTAATTAGATTACATTTAATTCATGCTTTAAATTATTAAAAGGGAGAGAGAGAGAGAGAGAGAGAGAGAAAGAAAGAAAAGATTAAAAGCAATAAATAAATAACAGTATTGGGAAAGATAAACTATTGTCAGTTTCATAATAAAAATAGTTAATTGGAGAATTTGATGCCCTTTTTAATAGATCATAATAAATAACAGCATAATATAAATTAATCAGTTATATTTTAATGCTTCCAATTCAATCAATTATTGAATTTTTATCACTTTTGTTTTTATTTACAATTATGTAGTCTATAAATTGAATTATTATACAGATGCTTAAAATTTCTTCTACAGAAATAGGTAAATAAATTTTATGGTAAAGAATTATAATTAATACTACAAATTTATGTAGTTCTTGTGGCGAATGTCTATTTTTCTTTTAGATAATTTAATAATATTTTATAATTTTCAATTTTCTTTATTATAATATTCACTTACTTACAATTGATACTATCTATCGAGTATTTACATAATTTATTTCATACTTTTCTTAATGTAGCATTGTGCAAAATATACAATATTATGTTTTTATTTATTTACCAGATTATGATTGAATTATATTACAGAATGTATTATTTAATTATTGAGGAAAGCTAATGTAATAAAAGCAACTAAAAATAATTTATTCATTTATAATTTGAATAAAATTATTGTACTATACAGAATAAAATTTTATATAAAATTTAATAAAATTATTTTTAAAGTCAATTCTGTAGTTTTATAATTATAAAAAGTATTTATTTATATATAAGCTGGAATAAAATATATTTTCATTATTACAATCTTTTCTCTTTCTTTCTTTTTTCTCTTCAAAGAAAAATGAATTATTGAAACATTACAATACTTTATATACTTCAAATTATTAAGAAATTTACTTTATGTTGATAAAATACAGTTTCATGTCTGTGTATAAAATTATCTTTTAAAGTAGAACTATATAATTTTTTTATAAATATAATAAATAAGTTTTATTTTAGTATAAGAGATTTCTAGAAAAAATTATAATTTTATAAATTTAGATTTTTTTAATTTTTATTAATTTATAATAAAAAATTTATTTTATAAATTTATAAACTTTAATGTTTTTATACTGGATATAGTTAGTATTTTGTACGAAGGCTTTAGTAATTCTAAATATTTTACACAAAAATAAGAGAAATGTATAATGAATTAAACATTTATAATATATTCATTTATAATGATAAATGTAAACTTAATTTAGAATTCTTATTTTAGATAATATTTTTCCAGTAATAATTGTAAATAATTATCTAAATAAGAAAGACATGTTTAATTCGTTCATAATGCTTTACTATTTTTAGCTTCTTTTGCTTTTTTCCGTTTTTTTGTAGTTTATTCTATAAAAGTTATAGAAGAGAATAAAATTTATCACAAGATTAGTGAACATAGTCATAGCGCCCCAAACTGGAACTTTGCAATTCGGCAATAATCCCTGTATTGCATGGGCCAATAAAATAAAAAATTGAACCTAAAAGTAATAAAGTAATATTATTTACAAAAAAGTATACTGAATAATGGAATAATGATATATTTTTCATTATTCGAAAAATATACGCATATTATGTACTTATTGATCGAGATAATATTAATTTAATTTATCAAATTATTTAAAAAAATGTATTTTTAATTATAGTAATTATTCATTAAATTATGTACTCATAAAATTATTCCTTCAATTAATAATTACTCATATACCTTATTTTTATTATAATTTAATTGGATCAATAATTAAATTCATTATTTATTGTATAAATATTGTTGATATATATAATTTTGAACAAAATTATTAATGAAGTATCTTATATCAAATTTTATTTAAAGTTAAAAACAAAAGATTTTTCAAAAATACTTTCGACTTTATTTCTTAAAATAAAAGCATAAACAATATATATTGTGTATTACTCACCATTTGCATTATAGTGATGTATGGTTTAAAAGGCATTATAAATTTCTGTATCTTAGGTCCTTGACTGCTAAGTAGATAATATATATACATGATTACATGTATAGCTGAATTCAAACATACTGGAAATAGAGCCATGCCACCAGGATAAAATTTTGTAGATGAATGAGCCAAGTATATTGTTGATAGATGATGGTAGAGATGAAGAAATGAAATTTGTCTTTGTTTTTTCCTTAATACAAATATGACTGTTTCACTAAGGTCAATTATTTTCAGTACCAATAGCCAATAGAAAAGTTTGGCGGTCTGTAATTGAAATATGGGAGGAAAATATATTTGAAATTCTTTTCAATAACGCAATAAAATACCTATATATATATATATATATATATATATATATTCAATCACAAATTTTTACTACAAAACTAAGATCAGACAATAAATTTATTACAACATTAGATAAGTAATAGTATTTAAATGTCAATTATAAATATATATTTATTTATTATTTTTAATAACTGTATTAAGTAAATTTAAGTTATAACAAAGTAGAACCATATTTAATGGGAAAAAAAGATTTCAAAATATGATTTAAAGTAAAAAAATTTGTTTTAACATTTAAATACAATTTATAAATTATACAATTTATTAATTGAATAAAATCAATTTAACATAGATAATTTCAGTCTTTAATATCCATTTAATAAATTGCATAATAAATTGTATAATATAATATAACATTCTAATGTGCTACACAATACTTAGTGTATCTGTTATTGTATTATTTTAATTTGATAATATATTTTATATGTATAATATATTATCTCTTTACTGTATTGAAATTAAATTTACTATATTTAAATATAATAAATTTAATATATAGACTTTAATTAAAATGACGGAGGATATCAAATTAAAAAAATAGAAAATTGATTCTGTGAATGATTGTAATAAATTAATATATTATTAATTATTTATGAGTTAATTGATAGAGGTATTTTAAGTACATTACTAATCTAAAAAATAAAAAATTGCTTATAAGATATGAAACAAAATTCAATGAATAAAATAAATAAATTTTGTTATTGAATAAAAGATATTAAAATTTAAATATAAGTTTCTATAGGCACAGTAAATACATTATATATATTAGGTATTATTTATACGTACAAATTTAAACATTAATGAAACAACATATTTATCTAAAAATACAAATTTTTTGGCAGTGAAAAGTAATTTAGATATTTATAATTTAATTTTGAACACAACCGTTTCGATTTTAAACTCCTATAAAGTAAGGATTTTTAAAAATCATTTGTTTTGTTATAATGTTATAGGCAACATTATTTTATCCTCAGATACCAAGAAGATAATCTATCTACTTACTTTCATAGGAATTCCAACTGGTGATCTGTCGATTTTTGAACAACCAAATCCTATTTTGGTAAATAAACCATACTGAATTGAAGCATAAACAATCCAGAAATTATAGATTATCTCCAATATATTATACCATTTTATAAAAGTCTTTAAATTATAAGGCTTTCTATTTTCCATATATTTAGGTCCCCATCGTAGCACAAAATATAGATACACGATAAATCCCCCGTACATGACGTTTTCATATTTAATGAGCCACCAATCGCTTGTTCTTTCGTCTGCAATACACGCAAACCATTTTTATATTCGATGTAATTTAATGTCATTTGCTGAGTCAGCAAACACTACACTTCAAACGTAAAATATTTCCAACTTTTAAAATAAAATGAATAATATGGACCTTATAGTTGTAAACAAATTACAGTTATTTTTTGCGAATAATTAGTTTTGCAGATTATTAATAGAGAAATTATTTTATAAGATAGATAAAAAAAAATGGCAAGTTTTTAATTATTACTTTTAGTATCAAAGTTTAAAAATGATAAAATTAATATTATTAACAATGTCCATTTATAAGGTTACACAAATGAAATGTAAGAATTATATTTAGTGTCGTTTAATACATTATTCAAATATAAAAAGTAATTTAATATAAATTCACAACTATATAATAAAGTGATGCCACTTTCAATATTTTTATTAAAAATATTAATCATAACAAAATTAATTTATAAATTGATTACGATATATTTGTAACACATGAATATTTACTACATTCAAAAAATTAATACTTCTATAAAAAAGGCTCGTATCAATAAATTTAGGAATACAAGAGCTGATTAATATTAATTAATTCTTTTCTCAAATCATAAATATACTTTGTACAATGGAGTTCATATTCTTTTGAAAAATCTATATATAAAGGGCATGATATCAACACTTGTATATTGCATTCATAGAAGATCACTGAAGGTAAAACAAAAATTGACACTCTTTTGTAATTTACTGATTTCAGCACTAATTTTGTTTTCAATTGGCAAATAGCTTTTGATTTTACCCTCGATGGTGTTTCTGTAGCTCTCGATAAAAGTGTTCCACGGATCCATTTTTTATTATTAAATTGGTAAAAATTTTGTTTGAAACAAAGGGAAAAATAGAAAAACTATATTAGAGGTGAATTAGATATTAATTATACGGCACAGTCAATTGGGTGCTGATTTTCTTATTGCACGCCGGCCGTCAAAGAGTTGAGTTACGAGTAAGGCTTCCGAAAAAGCCTGAAACGTGCTACGAACACTTCGATAGCCGACGATTGACTGTCTAATGGATTGAAGATTTTTCGTCTTCGGTTTCAGTTCGTCCAACCTATTCACATAGCTGCTATATTTTTTTTTTTTAAGGAAATCTTCGTCATTAAAGAAAGATAAGACCTCCCGGAAAGACGTAGTGGGCATACTTGTAAAATCGAATCGCATTTGCATTAATTACGTAAAAAATTAAATGGTATGTGTACATGTTTATACGCACTCGTCAATAGAAACGTACATGTACGTATATGCGTTTATGCAGTAACCAGAAAGAGGGCTGTGGAAAGGGAAGAGGGAAAAGCGACATTGACATTCATTTATTTAAATGCATTGTCATCCATGTAATAAAGAGGTATACGAAATTATGAAGATATTCAATATATATAATAAACAAAACATGTATGAAAATTTGAATTTAGTTATGGATTTTTCAATAAAAAATCAGTAATTAGATTATTATATTTTTATCACAATACGGAAATAAGATTTATGAAAGTTCATATTTTCGTATAATCAAATAAAAGTCTTATTTTATTAACCATTTATTGTAAATTAGAATTACCTCCATATATTAAATATACTTAATAATAAATTAGATAAAAATATTAGTATATAGTTTTAATAATAACTTAATAATAAATTAGATAAAAATATATTAAAATAACTTCATAATGAAACTTTATAGTATATGGGATAATAAATAATAAAATTTATAACTTAATAATAAATCAGATAAAAATATTATTATATATGTAATTTAAAAATATTTATTCTAATTGTAAAAAATGATATGGAAATATATATTTGACAAACAGAATGGTAAAGGTGTAAATTTAATTTTAATGATTTCATAACTTGTTCGAAAATTTCTAAATCCTCGCATGTATACAATGTATTTACATCGATGCAATATTCATATACCTGAATTAGATTTTTGCTTTCATAATGATCAAATATATTCATAAATTGAAATAACTGAGTTAGAATAACAAAAATTAAATTAAAAACAAAAATTAAAATAACAAAAATTAGAAAGTGTTTGAATGAACTTCCAAGTTTGATACGTAACAATTTAAAAATAATTTTAAACATTTTTTCCATGTTCAATATCCATCGATGAAATTTAAACCAATTTGCACTATTTATAACGAATAGGTGTTAAAACGGGTGATCGAATCTAATAATTTTTAGAAAAGAAAATTAAATAATGACATTACTAAGAAGTATTGCTCAGTAGAGAAGGTAGCTATATATTTTTTATAACATTAATATGTAAAAATTAAGTGAAAAGGTAAACAAAGTAGAAAAAATTATTTTTATAAATAATTTTTTAAAAGCAGTTTTTCAATAAATAATTTTCTATTGTTGCTGTTTGGTCTTTTTTCAATTATAATTATTTCGTTTACATCGTTTAAAGTCTAGTTATAGAATTTATTAATAACAATCATTTTAGAATATTTAATAAAAATTGTTCAATCTACATTAATGTATATTTACTATGAGAAATGGTCATTTGTAATATGCTGAATTTAAATATATTTCAGAATAAAGAAGTCAAGATAAAAAGATAAATAAATAAATGAATAGATAGGTAGATAGACAGATCGAAAATTAAACAGGCAGAGTGAAAGAGAGAGAGAGAGAGAGAGAGAGAGAGAGAGAGAGACGGGAAGAGATTAATCGATTGATTTCTTAATTGATTATACATTAAGATTACTAAAAAAGCATGATTTCCTAATTATGAAATCACAAATAGAATTTTATTTGAATAATATTTTGGTAATACATATGTGAATAGGCTAGGAATATTTCTTTTAAAGATCACAAAATACTACACCTACACTACACCAAGATTCTATAGCTGATGATTTTTATATTTGGCGTGTAGGATAATATAAGACAACACTACTGTATGCACAATCGAACTTTAACTCTTGACCTTTCCCGAGTTCGTACTCGATGTGAACATACATTATACGTATATGTGTCGTTAAAAAGATTTATAGTTGGGAAGTTTGGTTGAATCAATTCTGAAAATTAATTCTTAAAATCATCATCTAAGATTTCTCAGTTATGAATATATACGTAATACAATTATTGGTGCTATATAATGACTGTTGTGTACATAATGTGCATTGTGATCAACGAACTTATAACTGTAAAGTGTAAATAATTGTTAATTAAATTATTTAACTCTTTATTTAAATATACTTTTTTTTTAATTCTAGATTTAAACAAAATTTAGAAATAAAAAAATTTATTGATAAAGAGTTTTCATAATATTATTGTATACTATAAAAGAAAACTTTTTATTTATTTATGATAAAAGAAAAAACATAAATAATTAATTATTAACGTATCACCTGTTAGGTAGATACAAAGTGTAAAAGCCTTTATTGGATCTTTGCTTGCACAATTTAAGAAAATAGGTAAATATTAAAATTCTGTAAATATTAATAAAAAATGAAATATAGTTATTATGAGTAAAATTCAAATATTCTAATTTGGTAAATAATTGACTAATTCTTACTATTTGTGTTCAATTGATTTTTGTTTTACAATTTATTTTGAAATTCAATTTTAATACATTATATTACTTTTATATTAAGAAAATACAAAAGACTAATTATTTTTTCCCTTACAAAAATACATCCTAGGTGATAAAAACAAGTCAGTTAACTTCGATTTTTGTAATTTTAATCTTTTTAATATACAGTTACCGGCTTTTTATTAAATTCTTGAGAAATCTATTAAAATTAAAGTTTGCAGTGTATTATTAAATTTAAGTAAATGTGTTAAGATATTAAGAATAATATTTTTATCACATAATTGGGTATGGGTATTATCTCATTAAACCATGTAAATGTTTATTAATAGTTTAAAAGAAAATAAAGTTTTACTTTTAATTTCAAGAGTTCAAAGGTGAAAATGGTAATTTTCTTTGTTTTCAAAAAACTAAATAAGTTAAAAAACAGTGTGTATTATTGTGGATTGAAAACTGTTTGTTATTATTTTTATTTTATTTTTCAAAATCAATAAAATTTAAACTATTGTTAGTTATATTTCTATATTCTTTTAAATTTAAAATAATTTAAATTTTTTCAATTATAATTATCAATTTTCTTAATAAATATAAATTAGTTTAAAATAATTATTTTAAAGACATGTTAATAATTTTACAATACTGCTATTGCAACTTCAGGTAAATCTAGTCAGTATTTAAAAAATCTTCCTTTATTTTCATATTTTAATTTTATTTTAATTTTTGTATCATATGTTAATTCATTAATTTGGCGTACTTAAGGATAACCAAGTTAAAAATAGTATTATTAATGAATAATTCTATTAGTAGGAAAGAATTTTATAATAATTACTATTAATAATTACTATTTATTTACTGACAAAGTACTATTATTTTTAAATTAATCGTTTTTTACAAATTTATTAAAAAAAATTTGTAGTATATAATTAATTATAATTAATCAATAATATATTTTATAAAATCAAATTAAATCAGTTCAATTTAATATGATAAAGTTAAACAGAAAATGTTTATATTTTCTCAAAAAAGTGTATTATAATTTTTATAAATGCCTCATAAATATGTAATATTATTGAACAATATTTATTATTAATCTGTTATTAATTTGATATTAAAAATCAATTGTATTTTTTTCAATAAATATCTGATCATATATATTATTTTTAGATTTTTACAATAAGAGAATTACATAAATTAGTGTGATTTCATTAATTTAATCCTATTAAATAATTTAATTATTTTACAAGTTACATTATAATAGATAAATTTTTTTATATAATTAAATGTAACCACCTTCATAAAATATATTTCATTTTTAATTAACTACAATTTGGATTATTTTCACCTATTTCAAATACGTTATAATAAAATTTTCATTGGGTGCTATTATTAATAATAATTATAATTAAAATTTTTTTTTGTTTATGTTTATAGTAGTTATTTTTATACAATTTAATTTATAAAAATAAAAAGATAGTATATTTTATTATATATAGTTAGTGAATATGGTACGACTCCGCTCAATTTATTAAATACAGTAAAATAAAATAAAGTAAAAAATATAACAAATAAAGCAATAAAAAACAATCTATATTTAAAAACTTATTAGTTCCTAAGAAATTTTTTTTTCATTGAATGATTCAAAATATAATTATTTTATATGCATAATGTAAAATTATTTGAATTTGTTCATTAAAATATTTTTTGGAATGATTTAAATAATGAAATAAATACGAACATAATTTTTACTTTATTTTTATATTTAACATCTGAATTTTTTAAGAAATGTTAATTTATATTTTATTACTTAAAAAGAAATTAATTATTTAATAAAGAACAAATGTACAATTTGAATATCTTAAATTTTTATGAGAATTACAATATGTTATTTATAAATTTTAATGAATTTGAAAGGTTGAAAGAAATGTCAAGAATCGATAATTTTTTCCTGTAAGTTTCCGGCTATAAAAACTGCATGTACATGTATTTATAAGTCTTTATATATACATCATATTTACAAAAATATAGTACTAAATTATTTTATTAAAACAGTAATTTTACTATTATAAATGTTTTTGTATTATTACAAAATATTAAAAAATTACGATGTATAAATTATAAATCTTATCCTTTATGATATCAAACTCATTTACTTCATAAAAACGACTTATTTGTGAATAATTATTTATTCAAAATTCTTATGGTACATACGTATTCTCTCATAAAGATTCTAAATTTTCAAAAAAATTTACATAGAAATAAAATATTCTATAATGTAATAAAAAAATTTTCATTAAATTATATTTTACTCAGTTATCTGTTGTTCAAGTTCAGTTATCTATCTATGTTCGATTAATTTTAAATTTATTTAAATTCATTATTGTACAAATGGTTTTAAAAACCTGATACTCAGTTCATAAATATTTAAACTAAATTGATGATTAATTTTAATTATGCTTTGTTAATAATTTTTATTAGACATATTATTATCAATTTTAGGAACGTTTTCAAAGTTTAAAATAATAATAGAATCACATAATATTTGGTTTTATTTTCAGAAGTTTTAGAAGTATTTTCAGCATTAACTATGACAAACTGCCACATGAATTTTGTAATTTTTAACAAATTATAAATGATTTTATATATAAATTAATAATTATACATTACAATCAGTAGTAAATTCATTTTAAATTTAAATTTTACTTACATATTTGAAATTTTACTATCGGAAACCATAATAAAAAGCTTCATTTAGAAGTCTCAGTCGACGAAATAATGTTATTAAATGGTCAATTTTTGGATACTTAATAAATAATGATGACTTCATATCAAGCACTATAATATTTTTTGTATTATACTTAAATATTTGATGACAAATGTATTATAATTTTAAGCCATGTAAAATTCTTTATATCACTACATAATAATAAATCAAAATTTTAAATATTACGAAATTTTACCTGATGTTTGAAGGTTAGATTTCATGTTTCTTATTGAGTATATAACTGATTTTATAATATTTTATAAATATTCTACAGCTTTTTACAAATTATATAATGTACTAAATAATAATATAAATTTATAATTATTTATATTGATGTATATACATGATATAAAAAATAATGTATTTTGTTCATTTTTTAAAGAAATTTTAATTACGAAGTGAACACTACATTAGAATTGTTTGTATATTTGTTTATATATTGTTTGTATATTTTGAAAATAGTTTATCATTTAAGAATTCTGCGAAAATTGCAATACCTAAACATTTATTTTTATTCAATGATTTATTAATCTATAATAAACTTATAAGTATTATTATGTATTTCGAGTAGTTTTATTTATAATAATTTTATTCATATTTTGTTTTATTTATAATAATTACAACTCTAATAGTTCGAAAAAACTAAATTTTATTTATATTATAATACGACTGTTATTAAACTAAAAGTTGGTGTTCGTACTCAAAAATAACATTTATTTTTAATCTATATAACAAAAAATGTATAGATTGTGCATAATTTATATTAATATATATAAAGTTATGATAGTACATATATATATATTTATTCATTATTCTTAAAAAAAAAATTTTTTCAAAGCATAAATTGTTATCAAAATAATACTAAACTTTTAATAAAAAATTTATTAAAATATAAATAATAATAATAATATTATTTTGTAAATTGAAATTAATCTAATGAAATTTTCATAATTCTATATAACAACTTAAATTGATCCTGGTATTAAGAATAATTCATTAACTACTTTTCTATTATTATTATACAAATCTCAATATAATATTGAAACTTATGCTGTTATTTTATCTCGAATAAAATATATTAGTTTACAGACATTTATAGATCATCAGTAATGGCTTTTGTAAATTTACTTCTTCTTTTAATTCTTATTCGATGAAGTGGCTTATTATAAATATCATACTTTTTTCAATATATAATATTATTATATATTCAGAATATAAAAATAGTAATCAAATAATTACTTTACATCAGTCTAAATTTATTGTTATCGTTTTTTTTACTTTTTACGCAAATCACTATTT
The DNA here is from genome assembly GCA_030522565.1 of Ceratosolen corneri. Taxonomy (NCBI): domain Eukaryota; kingdom Metazoa; phylum Arthropoda; class Insecta; order Hymenoptera; family Agaonidae; genus Ceratosolen; species Ceratosolen corneri. The sequence goes on along the minus strand of JAPYYT010000091.1, from coordinate 35,954 downwards.
CGGTGTTGGAATTTAATTTAGTATACTAATTAAGTATTAATTTGAAAAATTAAAAAATAAAACTTCAAAATTATATGCATCGTGTGGTTTCAATTAAAACTTTTTTCATAGTTATATAGAAAAATTTCGACCTTTTTTGGGACCAATTACAATTAATATGTACAATAACGTACGCATTGTACAATATTATAATATTCATATCCATTACACTTGCTTTCTACATGTACGTGAGTTAAAAGATCTCGCCAATCCTAGAATACAAGTAAATGAATGTAGCAATTAATAATACAACGAATGGATCCAATTATATTTAAATCTCTGTATAAACAAGAGTAAATCCGAAAACTATAAGAATATAAAATTCTCATTTGTTTTAGAGCAAAGAGAAGATGATGAGAGGCGCGCGTCGCGGCTGCGTAAGACTGAAGGGCGCTGTAATCGGTATCGACGATGAAGATGATAGCACTTTCACAATTACGACTTCCTCAAGCAAGGACGACCCCAAGACCTTTCACTTTCAAACGCGCAACGGCGAGGAGCGCGAACGCTGGGTACGCGCCCTTGAGGACACGATACTCCGGCACTCGCACACAGTAAGCTTACTTTATAAGCGTCCATTTCAGGTAAAAGCCTTGACAAACTAACCTACCTCGTTTACATGTCATATTTTTCTTTTCATTTTATTTAAAAAATGCCATTAATTTCTATTTAATGTTATTTAATATAAAGCCGAAAGACACCACATAATATGTGGTTTCGAAATAAGTGTTGAAAGGCAAGTAGAAAATTTGACACATTTTTAAAATTTCATCTTGGATATTTTTATATAAGTTTGAACTATTAATGATAAATATAGAATATATTATATACTATAAATAGAAGATTATTACCAAATTATGAAAAATACTTAAATATTTAGAATGTAAACGTATTTTAACCCTTTATTACTTAGTGAAATTATATCTAACAGAAGTAGAATAAATATAAAAAAAAAAATAAATGTTCAAAATCCACACAGTTGGACTAATCAAAATAAATTAAAAAAAACTATTAAAAAACCAAAATTATTTGTATATAAAATTTTACTATAGTTTCTATACAATTTATTGTAACAATAATAATATAAGTGAAGAAAATATAAGTGAAGAATATTTGATTTTACTGCATATTAATAATTTACATATTAATAAAACCAGATGAATTTGCTGAACTTTTAATAATAAAGTTTTATTTCTTATTACTCTATATATTCTGACAAAAATTTAATAAAAATTTTCTTAATTTTAATATTGATTATTCTTCAATTTCAGAATATTTCTTAAATGCATAGAAAATTAAATAAATTATAGATTTTTCCATATCACACTATATCAATAAATTAGTAATTTATAATTATATTGGTCCTTTTAATGATCAAATATTTAAACCAATGTTTAAATTCAGTGTATGATTATGTATAAATTTATTGTCAAAATACATTTATTGTAAATAAAAAAGGTACGCTTATAATGTCGGTGAATAAGATATATATTTATACATTCACTATTATGTACTATTTATTTCTTCAATATTTATTTAAAAATAAAAAACTACTGAGGTATTTACAAAATATATTTCCTTTAAAGTTTATTTAATTATTTGTATTCTGTTAAACTTATCCTAAATAACTATTTTAAATATAATTTTAATTGATGTTTAAAATCATGTCCTACATTTTATGATAGCTATTTTAAGACTATAACATCAATTATTAAATTTACTTAATATGAATTTATAAAATAAAATAAAAGCTGTTTTCTTTTATTGCGTTGCCAAACAGAAATAGGACTATTATTTCACACAAAACAGTGACTAATGTTATTTAATAATACAACGAAGGTAAATGTTTTGAAATTATAATACATGTAAATATACAAGCATGTAATAAGTAATATGGTAATTAAAGATATCTTTTATTTCTAGCGATGGGATCCGCGAAAACCACCACCCAAACACGATTTCGATCGCAAAGTTGCAGAAGCTGACGCTTATCTCCAACTCCTCATCGACCAAATCAAGTTCATCGAACAAAAGCAGAAAAATGTTGAAAATGATAATGATGAAAAAACGATGCGGTATACACAAATTCTAAGCCCGGCCAATGCTATGCTCAATTCTGTTAAGCACGCTATTGTCCAACTTCAAATAGCTAAGGCATGTATGCAAAATACGCATGCTTCATTTCGTGTAATATAGTGATATTATTTTTTTTTTATTTTATTTCTTTATAATTTATTTTTGTTATATATATATATATGTATATATGTAGTATATTGTTAATGCTTTGAATAAAAAGTAATGGCATTTTAAGATTAAACTAGGCATGAATATTCGAGCCTAATTTTGTAGAAAAAGTGTAATTCGTTTATGAAAAAGAAATATTAAATTGACAAATAAAAGCAGCTCTAACTAAATTCTGTATAATAGAATGAAGGATCAATAGTTAACTTTGAATTCTCTAGTTTCAGATTCTTTCTGAAATCATAAAATGGAGAATTAGTAACCCAAACAGAATAAAAGCTCGAATAATCATCATTAACATAAATTATTTTTTTATGTAAAACATTTAAAGTATTTCATTTAAAATGAGTCATTTGCAGGTATTATGCTTTATGTGATTCATTAACTTATCTAAATATTAACCTTTTTCACTTATTTACAGAATACTGCTATTCCTGTTAATGGTATCTATCAAGGACCAACTGACTCAAATCAATTTATTCCTCCATTGAAACGTGGTGCGTTTGTTGAATTTATTTATACGTTTAATAAAAATACAACTCCTATAGAAAAGATATATCATTAAAGTTTTTCATGTTTTAGTTATCGTTAGAGAACCAGATCCGATGGGTGAATCCGCCATAGAAATGGCCTCTGAGTGTATAGAACAACATAAAGTTAGCAATTCAACTGGTTTGTTTTAATTGCACATAACACGCTTTTAAATATATTATCATTTAATTACAAAAACGCAATTGGTTCTCATAGATTTTCTGAAATGAAGGTACTTAAAATTGTAGTTCTGCAAAGTTAAAGTATAATTTATTAAAAACTTTATTTTACTTATATTTATCTATAGGTATGTGTACATAATATATTTATTAACACCTTTAATATAAATACATTGTTGTTTCTATGAGATAACAATAACATATATTAAGCTTCTTTTAACAATCCAAGAAACAGTCAAAAGAATTTAATTAGTATTTGGAGATTTTTTATATTATAAAATACATATTTTCAAACAAAATTTATTGAAATTGCTTACATCCAATATTTTTAATTTAAATTTGATAAAAAAAAAATTGCAAAATTTATATAAAATAAATTCAAATTTCTAAAATTTCCATATTTAACAATATCAAGTGTATTTTTCTTTTGCTAAGTAAGCTTTCATGAAAATTTAGACCTCAGTTCATATATTTAAATATGACCTTGAGCAGTACGTTCTATAACTAAAAAATTGAATATTTTATGAGTACTTTTATTCTTAAATATAAAATTTTATTAAAATATAATATAATTTTTTTTAATAAATGCATGTTATTCTAGTTAATAATAAAAATTAAAATAATATTCAAAGTAAATATTTAAAATCAAGCGTGTAAAAAAATTTTTATATATCTATTTTTTAAAATTTTTTAATTATATAAATATTTTTTAAATATTACGTGAAACTTCTAAAAAATAGTTTAAAATGGAAATAGGTTCTAAGAGATGACAATATATTTATATATAATGAATTGATTGATATAACTTAAAAATTATTTCTAAAAGCGATGAGTTTTTTATAATTTTTATAATTTTTAGATCTTCAATTAGTTACTTCAAGACGTAAAATCTATTACTAATCATTGATTTTTTTAACACATTTCAAAAATTCATCAATATATAAAGTATTAAAAATAGTTTGCTTTAAATTTTATACTTTATACAATTATTCTCAAAAAATTTTGGTATTTCACTTATTTCATCTAGAGGCAAAACTTTTTTAATAATTTAATAATTCTTTAATGTAATACGTTCAATAAAATAATAATTAATTGAACGTTTAACATTTTATATTAAAACATACATGAGAATTTATTTCCAATATTTTCTAGCTACTGCCAGGAATCTTCCCGTACCAGAATATTCATACTCATCTTCAGATGAAGATGAAGATTACTTTGATGCTGCCGATGAGATCTCTCCAACACCTTCACAATCATTAATGTAAGAAGTTTTTATATTCCTTATAAGACTTAACTTCATAAATAAATGAATTCAAATAAAGAGTTTAAGAATAATTCAAAACTAAAGAAAAATATCTAAAATTTCTAATAAATAAATATTAACATACATTACCATGTAGTACTAAAATAAAATAATTAATTCTTTTACTAACAATTTTTCAAGTAACTATTAAAATAATACCGTTAGTTACTATTTATAGAAAAGTATACTTGATAATTTTTCCAAATAAAGATTATTAAAAAGTAATCACTTGAGAATTTATGGAATTAGGATACTCCTTAACATTAATCAAAAATTAATTTGTAGGAAAAGGCGCGAAAATGAGAGAATATCCATGGTTGAGAACAATGTAATGGATAATCGTCCTGCAACAAAGATACCAGCAGCACCGCCAATTAAACATGATGGATCAATAGATTATGACGGTATGCATTTTATTTTATATGTACAAGTTTCTAAAATAATATAATAAAATAATAATTATTATAATTAATTATCTGTAAACATAGTATGAATTCGTAAGGCTTTATAATTTAGTAAATATAAAAATTAAATTAAATTTAAATTCTGAGTAAATAACTTTTGATTTATAAAAGGTAATTATCATGAATTTTCAAACTATTTGGAGTATCCCATATTTTATAGATATTTTATGGATTCTTTATATAGAATATATAGATAATTTACTTTATAGATATAATACAAATTATTTATTACTTATAATTTTATAAATATAACATGTAAAAAGTTGAAAGACTTATATTCGAACTAGTTTATTCATTTAAATGTGCTCGAGAATAAACCAAAGTGCCAACTCTCCCCAAGGTGGGGTGGAGGAGAGGCAGATCGTGGAAGGGGAGCGATAGGGATGTTAAAAACTGAGTTTTTGATGTTTGAGTGAAATAATAAATTGCCTTTATTGATAATTAAATATTGAATATAAAGTGAAATATAAAATTGTTACTCTCTTAAATGCTGTTACTTAATGTACTCTCGTCAGGTTGCCTTCTGGAACGAGCAAAGGTGAGCCTGAAGCAAATTTTATGTAAACCTTAAACAGTTGAATAATAGTTGTGCGTTAAATCAGGTCGCAAATTACGACCAGTCATAAATTGAATGCAAGCCACAAATACGAGCCTGAAGCAATTTCTATTATTTATCTCTATAATTTATCTCTATAAATACAATAATAATTTTGTATTGCCTCATGCAATACTATAAATAATGAAAAGCTAAGAAAATAAAGAAATACCCTATTTAGATTGACCACTGGCCCTATCTGTATTTTACAAAATCATTCTCACTAATTTCCTTGAGTATACTACCTTACATGACTCATGTAGTCATATTTATATTGTAGGGTAAAGCAGTTGACTGGGGAGTGGATTCGGTAATTGAAAAACTTGAATTCTAATAGAATGACACTATTGTTTCTAGATGCTTGTTGTTATTCGAAATCATAGGCTTACTGTCATTTGTTTAAATAGGCTTTCTCCCTTGGCAACAAAACATCCATGTATTTATTAATTTCCTTACCATCGACATGCAGATGATTTGAGGGCCGGAAAGACGAACGCGAATTTCGAGTAATTAAAAAAGCATTGATATAATAAACATTCGATATTCTACAAATCTTGAACAATAAGCAAACAAATGCTATTAATATATATATATATATATAATTATTCTACTTTATTTTATAGTAATTTTTGCATACGAAGTAAATGCAGTAAAATTTGTAATATCTTAAAATTAACATATTAAAAATAATGAAAAAAAGTTATTGAAATTTATAATATAAATTTAAAATTACTTTTTAACATAAACATATATTGCTATGCGTTATTAAAAAAAAATTTGCTTTTATTTTACGAAATACAAATTATTTTCACGTTCAAATCAGAATTTTATTTTTTATTTTAGAGAAGAATATTTTCATAAAAAATTTTTATTATTTTATTTATTAAGTAAAAATATAGTATAAATTTCTTATATTTAACAATATTAATTATTATATTTTTTAATTTAATTGAGCTTGAAATGAAAGTAAATTTAATTCTGTTATTTGATTATTTATATTTAATGATTTCGAAATATTAAAAAAGCAACTGAGTATAAAATGAAATTGATTATTGATTTTATTTTAAGTATATTATGAATCGAATCATTTATATAATAAAATGATGCTCTACTGTATAAGTAACAATATAATATTAATAAAAATTGATAAGTTTGAATATAATAATTTAATTTTAACAAATATAAAATAATTCTTACAATGAACTTATGTTTATAAAGATAAAAGTAATTTGCTCTAATCATACTCGGATTTTTTAAGCGTTAATATTATTTAGCAAATAAGTCCAATTTCTTTGCCTTGTATAATGGCAATAATGTAATATAGAACTCACTAAAATCAAAATAAATAATTAACTGATAATCATAATCGGGCCGGCGCAAAACGATCGAAGTAAAGCAGATACTGGATTATCGACGTATGGAAAGAGTAGAAGGTGACTTAGCCTACATTCAGAATATATCGATTTAAGAGAAGTACCTCGGCTAGCTGCAGTTGTACGTCTCTCTTGTGCTTGTGTACATATACGGAATGAAAATACGCGACGCTCTGTGTAAGAGGTGTTGTCGAGATATTAATGCTTAGTTTGACCTGATCCGATTCATGATACATAAACTTGTACAAGCATTGATCATGCTTTCCATCGTAAAATTACATTTACATTCAATCTGCATTTCTCCCATGCATTTGATATTTACACGCTACGCTACGCACAGAAAATATACGTTTTGTTAAGAATAGATAGTACGAGAGCAAAACTACGGGAAATTTCATTTTGCGTTATTGCAATTTCACATTTTTTACCCGTAGTAATGGATACGTGCTGCCTTAAGATACAGCGGAACAATGTTGAAAGCCAATGTCAATTGTGAGTTTCATTTACATTTAATTAATTTTGTTAACCTTCCTTCGCCGATTTTCGTATTTGCGTGCGTTCTCATTTCTTTCAGTTGTTAGCACTTTTCTCAGATTAAATTCGAAATATTACATATGACTGTACTGCATGTTGCGAACACAAATTTTTAACTATTCTGTATTTATATTTATCAAACAGAAAAGTACGTAAAAAGCAACAATAAAATTTCAGAAATTTACTTACGTATGTGATATTATTAAAAAAACAAGTAAAACTACAAAATTGATATTATAGTATTATAAAACAAAATGTATTTAAAATTTACAAAACAAGAATTTTGTCATTTAGCTTATTCTTATTACATAATTTCAAATTTCGACCATTTCCAATTCTAATATTATTAAATTAAAGTTTCAGTTTAAAGTTTTAGCTGTATTTTATCAGAAATTAAATTCACACCCTTTGAAACTAATGTTACATTTAATTTATTTTTTACATATGTACAGTATAAATAATAAAAAAAGTATATACGTATATGATAAACTCTTTGATATTGATTTCCTGTTTCACAGTGTGTAATCAAAATGATAGATGAAAAATGAATAAAATTGAATTTATGTATGAGCATATTCATTTTATATTGTTGTTGTACCTTACAAAAATATTTAAATATCAATTACAAAAATCATTTTAAATAAAATCTTTGAAAAATAATTTTTATTTGAATTACAGCATTGTACGAAGAAGAGAGCGAAGGAGAAAGTAAGCTTACATTGATATACTATATTATTAAAAAAAATATCAGAATTTTTTAATATTATTTTTATTAAATTCGTGTTTAGTGGATTCTATGGAGAGTCATGGCTCAGTGGTGACACACCTCTTGTCTCAAGTGAAAATTGGCATGGACTTGACAAAAGTAGCATTGCCAACTTTCATTTTGGAACGCCGATCTCTATTAGAAATGTATGCAGATTATTTTGCACATCCAGATCAGTTTGTCAGGTATGATTGCATTTTGCAAATTAAAAATAAAGATAATATATGATTATACTATTTTGTTTAATTTTAAAATACAATAATAATTAAAAAACAATTATATATATTTATAATAATAATAATAATAATAATACTATTGAAATAAAATAATATATTAGATAGATATCAAACTAAAAATTAGAATAAAATGATAAAATGAGAATCAGTATATTTCTTAAATGTACAATATAGTCTAAAGTTATGGAAAAATTTGTAATATATCTTTGCATATTTTAATTAGAAGTAATTTAAAACATTAAATAATATAAATATCATACCTTAATAAATAAAAGAATTTAAATTTATATTACAGTATCGCTGATATGACTACACCTAAAGATCGAATGGTGCAAGTGGTGAAATGGTTCGTGTGTAGTTTTCATGCTGGACGAAAATCTGGTGTTGCAAAAAAGCCGTATAATCCGGTGCTCGGTGAGATTTTTAGATGCTTTTGGGAGCTGCCGACATTGGATAAAGAGGCAAACCTTTCAAAAATTGTTGATAATGGACCGATACCGTGGTGTAAAGAAAATCAATTATCCTTTATTGCGGAACAAGTATCTCATCATCCGCCAGGTATGTACCGTCTGTATTTTGTTTCTATTCGGTATCAACATAGTTTATTAGAGTTTATCATTTAGTCCAAATTTAGTTCACTAATAATTTAATCTAATTTAATTAAATTATTCAGCTTTATTGAGTAATTTTAGACACCACAATATGAAATTATCTCAAGTTAAGCAATGTTATTAAAAAATTTGTAATAAAAATTCGGTTAGAATATTTATTATTATTTGATTTTAATGTTTACTTGTATCAATAATTTATGAATTATTTATTAATTAAGAAATCTATAAAAAAATTTTATTAAATCTATTAATTGCTTGCAAAGTACGACTATTTTACTACAATACAAGTTATTAACAATAATTGATAAAAACTTTATTATTAACTTCTTCAAATTAATATTGTAATTATAATATGTAAATAAAACATTTGAAAATGTTATCTATAAATCTTTTATTTTTATTTATTATTATAGTTTTATACGATATATCAGTTTAATAATTCCAATAATTATACATATGCATTCATAGTCAAGCATCATATAATTATTTAATTTATAAAGTTATATACAATGCTTTTTAAATAAATTTATTTAAATATATTTTATAAGTTTTAAATTTGTGATGTATTAAAGAATAATCGATAAACATAATAAATTCAATTGAATTAATGATAAGTTTTAAAATAAAAGGAAAAAAATGAAAAAAATAATATTTATTAATAATAATTCATTTTTTCATAAAATCAACAAATAATTATTTAACTTATTTATAATTATTGCTTAGTTGAAAAAAAACCAACAATTTAATTTCTTTAATAATTCACCAATTTTTTCAGTAAATTAAAAAATCAATTTATTGTACACATTGCTTACTAACAAAGTAAAGATTAATAAAAATATATTTAATACTTTATATACCAAAAATAGTTTGATGTGATTTTGTTAATTTTATTACTATATAATTTAAGTGGTTATTTAATAATTATAATTTCTAGTATTTATAAAAATATGATTAAAAAGTATTTTAATTAATAAATTGTATTTAGTAAATTATTATTATATCCAATGAATAGAAGCATAGAAGATGAGATATTAATAGAAAAAAGATAATATTTCTTGTTGTACAGATTTCTTATAATTATCACAGAAAATTTGAGCACAGAAAAATCTATCATTGTATTGGACTGGGATCCAAAAAAAAACACTGTATTTAGTAAGATAGCCCGTTTTGAAAAAAGTCCAATGTGAGATTAGAATCGAGAAAGCATCGGGAAGAATTAATTAATTAACAGTGGCTTAGGCTACTCCACAAAAATAGTCCACCAATCTTGAAATAATTTTAAGATTGTCTGATCAGGATTAATCAGAATTAAGCAATCGTATATATAAACATGTACAACAAATTTTCTATAAAATCTATAAAACATATGAAGAAAATGCATGCAACGTTTTTTACTATATTTTAAATTTGATAAAAATAGAACTTCATTTTTCAACATAAAACGTTTATATATATAAAGAATAAAAAGAATGTATACAAGGCAATCCATTAGTGTTTTTATTGTGCATTCTTCTTTTTCCTGCATGCAAAAGTTTGAATGACTCGACAATTTTCAATTACTATTTTACTCTTTTTTTTTTTAATTACGAACCAAGTTAATAACGAAGTATTTCATGTGTAAAATTTAATTTTTATTTGATGTGTTTACATTTATTTAACCAATACCGACGAATATATTTAGTAAGTAAATGTACTTATTCCGTAAATTAATGGAAGATTTTCACGATTATAGCGAGCGATTTTAAAGTACAATGACAAAAAACAACGCGTTAAAATTTTACGTCAAAGAATTTATCTCATAATTTATTATATAGATAACAAGCAGATGACCGCATTATAGATAATAGTTAGAAAGAAATATTAATAGTTGAAGGTACTATTAACATCATTATAATGAATGTGTTTATATAAAAGATTAATATTAATATTATATATGATTCACCACAATTTGAACAAATGCCGGAGAGAATTTTATTAAATTAATACAGAAATAGAGGTAAGGTAAGACGCACTAAACTGCTTGCATATTATTTGCCCTCAGTAAGCGCCTTCTACGCGGAACATTATGCAAAGAAAATAAGCTTCAGTGCTCACGTCTGGACGAAGAGCAAGTTCCTCGGGCTAAGCATTGGCGTGCACAACGTCGGCAAGGGCTGGGTCAGCCTCCATAGCCATGGCGAGGAGTACGTGCTAACCTTCCCCAATGGCTATGCGAGATCCATTCTCACAGTACCGTGGATCGAACTGGGCGGCGCGACGACCATCAGCTGCGCCCAGACCGGCTATCATGCAACCATTGATTTCCTTACCAAGCCTTTCTATGGCGGCAAGCGTAACCGAATTACTTGCCAAATAAGCGGACCCATCGACAAGAAACCTTTCCTCACGATTAATGGAGACTGGAGCGGCGCCATGGAGGCAAAATGGGCCGATGGTGTACGTACATGCTCTCGTTCCTTATATTTTATTCGAGGCTGATTTTCTTGGAATCTATGTACAAATGTTGAGGACTCTTAACGTTTTTCGGCGTTATTGAAAATAAGCCGTTTGAAGAGTTAAAGCCAATTGAGGTTTGCAATTTTTAAATTTGAAGATTTTTGGAAAACGAATTATTATTGTAAGAGTAATTCTGAGAAGGAAAGAACCCGAACAAATGTTAGTAATAGTAGAGATACATTTTTTGAAGTTTAGAATTCGATAAAATGACCTATTGATAGAGCGCCTAATACGAATCCTAATATGATCAGCGCAATTGTAACTTGCAATTAAAGTGTGAACAATTGTAGTATTTAAATCAAAAAAAATTTTTCAATGCTAAAGTATTAAAGATAAAAAGAAATAAAATAAAGAAACGTGAAGTCATAATCAATTATTTGTGCGTTGCTATTGAAATGAAATAACAAACCTAAAATATAATAACTATGTTGTCATTAATTATTAATATAATTTTCATCCGACTTTATTTTCCTCTCTTTTTAACTTACAATATTAAATAATGTCGATGTATATTTATATTAATCAAACTCAATGAACTCAAAGGAAATATTTTATTTTTTAATTTTTTTATGGTCAAGGTATGATTTTAAATGAAATTTAATACGGCCACACTTAAATATTATGTCACATATTTAAGAGCAAATATTTCACTTTAATGAGGATATTTCTTAATTTAATCTTTATAATTTATGAATATATAATTAATTGATGTATAAAGCAATCGAATGAACTGTATAACGAAACTGCAAAATTTTTATTAAAGAAACTTTAAGAGTTGATACTTTAATCATTTGATAAATGAAATATTTAAAATTATATTTTCATTGTTTACAGAAAATAGAAATGTTTGCGGATGTTAGAGAGCAAAGGATAGAGAAAAAGCTGGTCAAACCAATGAGCGAGCAAAACGACGATGAGTCACGCAAGATATGGCGTGAAGTAACCATGGGATTACGCATTAACGACATGGATAAGGCGACGGCTGCCAAGTGCGCAATAGAACAAAGACAACGCGAAGACGTGCGATATCGCAAAGAAAATAACATCGGGTGGCAAACAAAGGTGGGTGTTTTAAATTTTCTTTGCCTAGAAAATGTCATAATGATGTAAAAAAAAAATGGGGTTTCTACCTTTTCATTTTATTAATTATTGATAGTAATATGTTCTTTTGTTTCTTTATTTTTTTTTACTAAACTTGTATAGTATAATTATATAACATTAAATTGAATTCAAAGTAAATCTTAACTTACTTAAAATGCAAGAATAACATCAAAGATTTCATATAAACCTTCATTATTTACTTTAATGTTGTTTTTTCTTATATATTAATATTTGAAAACTTGACCATAATCTTGCGATTATCTTATTAGATATTAGTACAATAGTATATTATTTTTATACTAATTCTCAGAAAATGATGATTAAATCTATAATAATAGTAATTTTATTATTTCTCACACAAATTCAATGATGTTTGCTTACAGTTATTTAAAGAAACCAAAGATGGCGTCTGGGTATACGTAAATCCCCTAGAATCGAGATTACGAGTGACTGAAACAGTAGATACTGCAAACGTCGATAGTGTAATAAACACATTTACAACTGAGAGTACATGAGAAGAAAGCATTCATAAATTTTCTACTCGCGCAAAGTAATAATTATTACAAATATTATTTACATTGCAGTTTATATAAATATATACTGGTGATGTATGAAGCTGCTAAGGAGATGTGAAAATGTTTCATCGTTAATTAAGTAGCTTTTAAGTAAAGATTCTTTGTTGTAAAATTTTTTAATTGAAAAGTTGAAAGAAAACCAACATATCCTTTTGCGGCAACATATATTTAAAAATAATAAGATGGTAATTATTATAATTAGAATGTTATAAATTATTACTTTTGTTATGATTTTTGTAATTTATTTGAAATTTTATAGTTTAGAAAACTATTATTAATTTCTGTTTATTTTAATTTGAATTGAATATAATAAAAATATTTAGCATTGAATAAATTTATAAATTAATACAATTTAAACATTCTGAGAGTCTAGTCTAAATTAGTTGTAACTATAATTTTTCGAATAAATAAAAATTCAATGTAATAAAAGATACATTTGCTAATAGTATTCAGCATTATTTTGTAAGTTTTTAACTTACATAAATGTAAATACTATATAATTTATTACGATATTTCACATCTCCTTAAAAGAAAAGAATGAAACCGCGTTAAAATACAAATATAAATCGGATTTTACAAATTTAGTGACCTATACAATACGTACATTTTATTAGGAAATGATTCACATAGATTATACTTCCTTTACCTCTTCAGTCTTTATTACATAATCAATTGTTAAAAGTTTGTATGTATAACAAATGCTATTATGATATCTATCAAATCTCTTTAGAATTTTGTACTTATATTTTGTAAATGTAAACGAAAGAGAGATAGAGAAAGCAGAGAAAAAAAAGGAAAAAGAAATCTTATTTGCAGGTATACTTTATATACTTTATTAGAAGTTTGGATTTATATATTTTAATGATTACTTCAAAAGCGCACTTATAATATTTTTTAAAAAATAGTGATCTCATCTTATTTATATACTTTCTTTGTAAATCGTTATTTACTATTGTAATTCTTCAAATAAACAAACTTTGTTAAACTTATTGAATTCTTAAAATTATTCATTTAAATTTTTCTTAGTAAAAATCTATGGGAAACTTTACAATAATAAGGTGAAGAAATTGTTCATAAAATGAAAATTAAAAAATAAATATAAATATTATTGATTTATTATTTGCTTTACATTTCGAGTGTCATGGTTTTTATAAACTGTTTAAGTAGTGGTCTATTTTTAATATTTTCACAACCAAATTTCATTTGGTTTTATTGACGAATTCTTTTTTTAAATATTCGAGTTTGGCGAGTTTCTTATTGAACTGCAAATAATTAGGAAAGTACTTTTTTTTTTTAAAACTATCATTATACGTACTTTATGTGTTTTAACTAGTTTTAATAAGTTTTTATGAAAGTTCTTTATATTTATTATCATACGTTATGAATTCAATAAGTTATTAACAAATTTTTTTTCAAAACTATTTTTAATCTAATTTTTAAAGTTTCATATTTAGTGTCCATAAATTAAATATTAATTTAAAGAATTTCATATAAATTCTTTTATTGTTTGCAGCAATTTGACATCAAAAGTATCTTTAGTTATAAAGTAAATTCCTAATCAATTACTATCTTCAAATTACTTTAGCCATCGGTTTAAATATGCAATATATTAAAAAATGAACTTTTTTCAGATTTTTTTATATTTAAATTATGAATAGTTTTTATTTTCTTAAATTGGCCATGTAGCTGCATACTCAATCTTACCTACACCAAAGATAATATTTTTAAATTCTTTAATACCATAATTCACATTATATTTATTTTTATAAAATTTTTCGGTATTTTACGTAAAATAATTAATTTACTTTTTGTCATTAAAATTGATACTGAAGTAAATGGTTCGATTATTTTCAACGTAAACTTTTTAAAGTTTTCCGCCGTTTACATTATTTTATATTTATCATAAATGGGAATTTATTTTTCTCGGATTAATTTTCAATTTACATGTACTGTAACTTTTAATAATTAATGGTATCTACTTGATTACATTTTTTGTAAAATTAAAATCATTTATGAATGTTATATTTTTTATTAATAGAATGATATAAAATGTATTACTCAGAAATAATTGTAAGCCATCAATAGTAGCAGTCATTTAAGTGTGCGCTTACTGGGCTCAGTGTCCAAATGAGACTGATTATTGTTTTTCGCAGCTACTTATTGCTGAAACGTCCTGATGACATTAATATTATCAAATATATCATTATATTCTAATTACACACTTATCATCATTGTTTAAAATAGAAATTTTTATTTGAATAAACCTTTTCATAATATATGCATCAACAAAAAATGTGAAACTGGAAAAACGTAATTTTGTTTTATTTTATCCAGTGTCATTTGTTCGTTTTTTGAAACTTAATAAAATAAAATTTTAAATATGGAAATTACACTAAATATCAAATAATATATGATTTTATTTGCTTCTATACATTAATATGTAACTCCAATAAACCTTATTCTTTTGTATTTATAGCACAAGATATTAAACATTATTAGATCAGAATATATACTAATTATTGATAAATTAGAGAAAACTAAAAATTTTAAATGTATAAAAAAAGTTTGACTCAACAGTATGTTGCAAAAATTCTTAGATCTCTTGTCAAGTGCAATATGGTTGTAAATTAAGTCCAATATGTGGCCTTCAATTAAATAGACAAGAGCGGGATATAAAATATTTTCTTTTCAATTGTATTGTATTGTTTCATAATGAAAAGGTTATTCTAATTTTGTGTTATATATTTTAAAATATGATGATGCTAGTACGCTTTTGTGTGTTAACATTCCTCTACATGGGAACTTATATCAATTGTTGCAACTATACATTAAATGAAGAATATTATATTTACTTTGAGATATTGCTTTTAATAAGATTTGTTAAATCTTAAAATTATTTTTAAAATAATTTATTCAAGAAAATATATATAAAAAATAATAGATATAAATTTAGTTTAATTTAAAAAAATCTAAACTAATTGTATATAGTCTAAAATTATTTTATAAAAATTTATTTGTTTTCTTATTTATATGCAAATAGTTTAAATGTAAAATTTAACAAAAATCATCTAATCAAGAAAAATGTAAGATATGGTTAAATATAAAATCTGTTCTACATGAATGTTTGAAATGATAAAACATGTTATCAGTAATTAAACATGAAGATTACTTAAGAGTGAATACCATAATCGATAAATATTTAATAATTACAACAATTAATGTATTTCATTATTGATTTGCAATTAATTTATAAATGTTGTTAAGGAATAAAATGATTTTTAATACGTTAAAGTCGTAATTGTAGCAAAAATTAAATGTTATTACTCTTGATGAGGTAAATAAAAAGTTCACCAAACAGTGTACATTTGAAAGTAGAAAATAAATTATAGTACCTTAGCGCTAATATATGTACATTTTCAATGAATGTTAATTTTAGTGATATAATCTTGTAAAATAATTTGCATGTCTATAGTAGTTATAAGTTATAATAAATTTCTTAATGTTTGTTGAATACCTCTTGAAAAAATTGTTAGACTTATACTTAGGAATCAAATTGTATAAAGTAGAATTATAATAAAATGTTATGCCAACTTAATGAGTTGTACATGATTTTTTACAAAATAAATTACTCCAAACAATTGCAAAAAAATAATAAAATATTTATTTCTCATATAATTGTTCATTTTCTTTTTCTACAGATATT
This sequence comes from Ceratosolen corneri, assembly GCA_030522565.1. Classification (NCBI taxonomy): domain Eukaryota; kingdom Metazoa; phylum Arthropoda; class Insecta; order Hymenoptera; family Agaonidae; genus Ceratosolen; species Ceratosolen corneri. The sequence continues at coordinate 19,204 of JAPYYT010000091.1, read as the reverse complement.
TACATTTTAATATGCAATTACAATTTGAAAATATAATCTAAGCATTGCATATCTTTAAATACTTTAAGTAAAAAAATCTTCGAAATTAATAAAAACGTATTTTATTTTTATATTTTTATATTAAAAATTTCCATATTATGTATGTTACAAATTTGTAGTGATTGAAATATAAAATGAAAAGGTAAATTTGTTGTCATAATAGTTATACAGTGAGTACTTTGTTTAACTGTACTTTATATTACATTTACACAATAAATTATATTGGTAAGTAACCAATATAAAAATCATCTGCCTTCCTATAAACTGGTGGAAAACGTATACTTGAATTCACAAGTTGGTCTATTCCAGCTAAAATACTAGGTAGAGCTAATTCACAATATTTAATATCTGGATCATTGTATCTAGTTGTTTTATTACTTTCACCATATTTATATAATATCTTTACAACAAACGAAGAATTTAAATTCAATATTTGATTTTTGGGATTAACTTTCTCTTCAGTAAAAAGATTTAATTTAGCTTCCATAGGTCTCAATAAAATGTAATGAATACTATTAACATCTTGAGCCTCTACGAGTATTTTTTCACCAGTGACAAGTTCAGCTGTATGCTTAACACTTGATAAAAAATCAGTTAATGGGGATACTCCTTTAATAATAGTATTATTATTAGATATTTTGTATTCTATGCAGCAATTCCAGATCTTAAGACTTTCTAAATTTTCATAATTTGATGAACCCAAAATAGTAAAACATCGACTACAGTGAATTAAAAGTTTTCGTAATTTCAAATTATCCTTAAAAATATTTTTATTAAAAATAGAATAGTTAATAGAGTAAAATAAATCTGATTCTCCTGGATTTAGTGAAAAAGGTTCATCATTGCTGTGTTTGCAACAAAACCATTCTTGTGGATCACAGTCAGTACTTGGTAGTGGCAGAATTCTTTCAAAGCAAATGGGTTTTGTAATTTCATTTTTACAACAGATACAAACTAATTTACAATTTACATTTTGTGGAGGTAATTTAACTTTGTTTGTAATGTTTAGAAAATCATTTGATTGATTCTCAGAATTGATAAATTCAGTTTCAAAAGTGCCATAAATAGAATTTGGCTGTGTTTGAATACGAAAAAATATCCAATGGTTCGTTATTCCTAGTGACGAAAGTGAAGATGGTAATAATTTAACACCACTTAATGGTAGATTATAAATTTCATCTTCAATTTGAATTTCTATAATATTTTCTAATAATTTAACTTTGATTCTTGAAACATCAATATTGTTTATTAAAGAAATATATGCATTAAGAGAACGCAATTGAGATCTAAGTTCTAGAGTGATGGTATCCATTTAATATTTTGAAGAAAAAAACATCTCATATCAAGCTGAAAATTAAATTTTAAATATTATTTAGAACATCAATTTATTTTATACCAAATTTATAATTCATTAGTACTTAGGACTTCAATTTTTGACAAGACAAAAATGTATTTCATAAATTATATGAATTTTGTATAATGATATTTGGTCATGAAAAAACATATGGTAACATTTTTATTTTTTATTTATATATTACAATATTTGCAGATAGTTTCTAGTACTTATGAAAATATTATTTATTCAAAATATTTAAATAATTATATTATTAAATAAACTATTTAAAAAATTCATGTTATTTATTGTTATTTTACCTGAACGTTTTTACTTATGTATAAATATAATAAATTTATGCTGTAACATCTGATCATTGCTCCAAGAGGTATTTATCGATTATTATTTTAATAATTATTGAAAAATTACTTATGCATATATATAAAAATTTATATATAGTTAATGCCTTGGTAATAATCTTACTAAATATAAGAACAATTATGTCTAAAATGGATATAATTTAAAGCACTTGATATATTTCAATTTTATTAAAATTTAAAATTTATAAACTTTTTAATTTGACAATATATAGAAATGTAATACACACATCTATAAATATAATAATTATTTTTAGAATTTACTAAATTTATTGTTCACTTATTTTGGAGACGACAAACCTTGCTTACTCAACGCATATAGAATCTCTTATAAGATCAAAACACTTTCATACTGTTTCATACTATTCACTTCAATATCCAATGACTGTTCTCTACTTCTTATGTAATCAAATTTTCATTTGCTGTACATTTGTGATTAATCAATGTGAAGCGCGGGAGAGAATTTCATTGGAAGATAGAAGCAAGGATATATCGGAAATGAAAACTGATATCTCTTTTATTTTGCAAATCAAAATTAATATAAGTTTACTGTGATAGAAAAAAATTATAGATATTTAATTTTATTTGTTATTAAATATATTAGCTTATAATTAGAAATAGAAATTTAAATTCTGAGTAAATAACATATAACAATTGTATTTATAATCGTATTTTATTCTATTATGTGTATAATAACTTTTATATTATTATAGAAAATGATCTATAGATTTATAAATATTAGTTTGTTTAATTAATATAATTTTTTAAATATAGATAGATTTCTCAAATTAATGACATGTAATTTTTCGAATTTGACGAGAAATTTCGTCACCGTAATTTACAAATTGAGCATTTTTAAAAGGCTTATGCAGAGAATTAACTCAGTCTAGTAAAATATAGCAGTTTATTTTTTGCCTATGGAGACAGGACAGCTGATTCAACGCTGACATCGTTGTTTATGTAGATAATGAAAAATTCAAACAAAAGGAAAAATATGATTTTTTAATGATTTTTCTCTCGATTGTTATTCTAATTTCCCAATTTTAAAAAGTTCTGTATATTTTTTTACGAAATGGGGTGTTGCTACAGTTTTTGTAAAGAGGACAACAGCCAGCAGGTAAACACAGTATTTTCTTTTATCTATTATAAAACATATTCAAACTAACTTGCTTTACTCATAATTTCATACACTATCTTATCTAAGTTTGTTATGAGAAATGCTTATTTAGTAAAGTGAGTGTATCTAAGTTCAAATGAATCATACATATGCTTCTCCAAAATTTATTTTTAGAGGATCTTTTAAATTCATGTCATATTCTGTTATTTTATATTTTTAGGGTGGCGAAGTTAATGAACGCACACATTTACTTGTAGATCCTGTTAGTAATAATACTAATATACCGAGAGTTCATAGGTTTGTTATATAATCAATATAGTACAAATATAATTAAAAGATAAACTATTATAAGAAAATATATCATTTAATTAATATTGCAGCGATGATTATGTGAATCAGTATGCGAGTTCAGTACCTAAAAAGACAGATGAGCAAAGCGCACTTAATCGAATTCTTCATGAGACTGCAGCGTAAGTTACTTTTTTCATGTTTTTTCATATTTAAGATTTTTTATAATTTAAAACAGAATTATTATGAAAAGTTTAAATAATTTATATTTTAATGTTCAACATGCAGGAATATAATAGATGTAGGAGCTTTAGACTCTCATAACTTAGAACAACATGAATATTTAGAAAGATCAAGAGCATATGCTAAACGAATAGAGAGTGTTGGAATTAAAGTGCCAGATATCTCTTATTGTATACTTAGAGATATACCAGCACCAGAAAGAGTTCTTGCTGCTGATCCTATAATTAACTGTGATAAGGAACTTGTAAGTTTGTATTATTTACTTTTCTTTATAGATATTTTTTATTTAGTTTTTATATAAATTTTTATATGGTTTTTATGTAATATTTTATATATTTCATATAGACTTTATACAGCAATAAATTATATTTTAATTTAACAGATCACAGATTTCATACACAAAGCTGTGATAGCGTTGAATGAAATTCAAGTTGAGCACAAAGAAGATCTTGTGGTCCCCTTCTTATCGTGATCGTCACATTCCCCTGTGAATCTCCAAAACAGAGTAAAACGAACTATGTCAACTCAATTTTTAGAGAAGCAAGATGAATTCATGGGTATATGGGTAAAGAGTTATTTTACTGATTGAACCATTAAATTCAATAAAATATGCTATTTTCTTTCCATGCAACTTATATTTACAGCAATTAGCTGGGTATAGTATAATATTTATTTATACTATTTTGAGAAGTTCTGAGAATATTTCTTAAAAATAATATCAAAGTTCTGTTTTACAAATACTATTTTTCCTCTATTCTTAATTATAATTATTATCTCATCTAAGAGTTACAAATTTTTATATGTAAATATATAATTAATATTACAAGAGAAATCAATACTATTTTTTTATTTTTAAAGAAAGTTTCGATATAATCAAAAGATTTTTATAATTACAATAAATTCTTATAATAAAATTAGCACTATGGAATAAATCAAAAATAAAAGAATTGAAATAATTTGTAATAGATAAATCGTAAGTAATATTGAAAACGTAAATGTATCAAACAATTAAAATAATATCTAAATTATTCAGATATTGTAATAGTGTAGATAAATACTATAATGAATACAGTAAACTTTTGAATACATAATAAAGTATGCAATAACATAAACTGTTACTTTATAAAAAAAAATTAATTCTTTAAATTTTTAATTGATTTTGTTTCACTGAAGAATTTAATTCTTTATCTTAACTTAATTTTATAAATTAATATCATGTGCATTATAGTATACATTATATTATATTATAGAAATGTATGATATTTCAATAATATTAAATAAATTAGAAAATTGAATTTTATCAAAAAGCATACATTTATTTGTTATATGTATTTTTCTAAATGAAGGTAATTATAATAAAAATAAATAAATTGTGTATAATTAAATAAAAATGGCTTAGGAATAGTATATTATTATTTTTAATGTAAATGTATAGAAATAAAGGATTTTATAAAAATGTAAAAATAAAATCACCATCATAAAACATTTCTACATAAATTTATACAAATACACAATGTATATCTTTATTGATTATAAAATAAATTATACAAATATTATACAAATAATTACAAGATTTTAATTTATTAATTTATCAATCTCTTATAAATATTTCTTTCATCATGATTAAGGACAAATTTTTAACAATATAAATTATTAAACAAGCCAAACTAATATATTATGTTAATAAATAATTGTATCAGATCAAATTATTTTAATAATATTTATTGAATAGCATGTAAAAAACAGTAAAGTTTGAAAAATGTATGGTATTAATGTTTTATTATCATAATCGATAAATAAATATAAATAAATATAATAACATATAAATGTAATAAAATTGTTCTGTAAATTTTTCTGAAATTCATAATAATATATTGAATATTTATTTTTGTCCTTTAATTATAAAAAATATTCTTCATTGCTTCCTTCTATTATGCATAGTATATACATTTTTATTGTGCATTTAGAGCTTTTATAAAAAAAATTTAATAATAATTTATTTAATATATAATCTTTTCGGTATCTTATTATATATAATTGTATATATTTATCTTATAATTTTAATTTTTTTCCTAATTTAATTTCTTATTTAATTTTTAAAATTGTATATATTTAACTTTTAATTTTTATTTTATGACTACACTCAATGCAATTGCATTGTGATTTCAAAAACGTTTTCGAAATTAATATTTTTTATAATAATATATATATATATATATATCATATATATATATCATAATCGATTTTAGGTTATTGATAAAATTACAGCTTAAATATAATGATTCTACTGTAGTTATATTAAACATGATTCTATAAAAAAAATAGGTAGAAATATTATTTTTAATTACTGTGAGTGAAAATGATAAATAAATAATAGAAAATAAAAATAAAATATTTATAATATTATCAATATTACTATTAATATTACATTAATAATATAAAATTTGTAAAAATAAGTGCGTATAAAATATTTTTAGAAACAGTATGAATGACGTAGTTCGAAATAATTTTGGTAGTAAAGTAATTTACAATTTAACACAGAAAAATATCAAAATATGAAAACAATTTTATATAAATAGAAAAATTAATAATGACAAGAAGATAAGATCGTCAACATAGATCATTTTAAATCAGTTTATAGAATTTTTTTATGCATGAGATCATTTATATATTTTATATCCCGGATTTTCGAAACACTTAATGAAACCTAAGTTTAGCATAAAAAAATATCTACATATCTAGATATGTATATGTTGAGAATAATGTTCATTTGATACCTCCTACTACTATTACCGAATTGTGAAATGTGAAATAACGTGAAGTTGAAATATCTAAAGAGAATTGATGGATCAAATATTAACTTTTGTATATATATTATTATATTAGTAATTATATATTGATTTAAATACATATATAATCAAAGTAATTTTTATATCCGGATAGGTGGTATATATATTTATGAAAATTTTATATACTCAAATATTGAATAAGCAATTAAATTAGGTAATAAACATGAATGTATTATTCGAAAAAATGAATCACATTAAATTTTATAAATAATAAAATGCACGGTGAGGGATAAAACGGAGATGTTTATTAAATTTATAATTGATATTGCATTTATTGTTTTGTATAGATAATGAACAATTATAAATTCGTATTTTTAATAATTTTTAAAAATAATAATTTAATTAAAATTTGTGAAACTGAACTCATATTAAAGAGCTTAAGTATTTTATATATTTTATATAGTTCATTAAATATTTACTTTTGTTTGATTTTTGATGGACATTATTTTATTGAAAACTGAAATGAAGAATTATTTCATCTCTAAACTATTTATTCGAAATAAACGCTTTACTGGATTATTTTCTAAATGATTTATGATCATTTTAATTATTAATATAAGTACATATTATTTTAATTATCAATCTAAGTATATAATATTTGTAACTACCTTTTATTAACTATTTGATTGATTTTCTGAACTATTCATAGATGAGTTGCAATCATATTTAAAGATCGTTGTACGCCTTATAACTAATTCAAGAATGTTTTATAGATTTTATGATATTAAGACCCATCAAGAAAATTGTTGAGATTAAATCAGTAATATAATTCTATTTTACTTTAGTAAATTATTTCCATGTTAGTTACTTATTGAATCACTTTTTAAGCAGAATTGACTTATACGTTGTTTAATTTCTTTTTACCGTTATTATTACATATTTATGATTTTTTTTGTGATAATTTACACATATATTAAATAAATATTGTATTATCGATAATGATATTAATAATGATTTTAGTACCAAAATTTATAATTTTCATGATCCATAAATATGAGTAAATAAATAATTAATATCCAACCTGTACTTTCTTTTATATTTGCATGACAGATATTTTGTAATTATTTATTTTAACTATTATTTATTTTAAAATTATGTGTACTTTTATATTTGTTTGGTCAATATTATAAAGTTGTTGTTTTCAAATATTTATTAAAGCAAATTATTTTATTTGAAAAGAGAAACATTAGTATAATTTTATTATTTTACACAGAATAAAATTGTAATTTTTAATTTTAACATCATAAAGAAAGGCAGCTTCTTGAAAGTGCAAAATAATTTATATAAGGATAGTTTTTAATTCCATTAAGTTATCGATATTAGAAAATTTTATAAAAAAAATTAAAATACCGTCAATGATTTTTATTTGAGATGTAAAAAAGAAAAAAGTTGTATGGAGTATATAAACTTTATTATTAAAAAGAAAATTTTATTAGCCTATAAATTAAAAAATTATTTGCATATAATATTATTTTAAGGTTTAAATTATATAAACATAACTAAATTTCGTTTATCAAATATAATTAATTAATTAATAATAAGTTAAATAATAAGTTTCATGAACTGAATCCTAGAAGTAATTATATTATATTCTAAACTGAAGTAAAACTGTATTAAATTTGATAAATTCATCAAATTTTTTTGCAATGAAGAGCGTAAAATATTTAACCACCTAAATAAATCGTATTATCATACTTTTTAATTTATCATAATGGACCATTTTAAAACTATTTATTTGAAGATTTTTATAAAAATGAATAAATACATCCAGAAGTGAGTTTTACATTATTTAAAACTGTACAAATTTTATTGCATGTCAGAATTAAATGAATCTAAAACCAAATGCTTTTGATAAGTAACACGGTATTTTTAATTTTTATATTTTTCAATTGTTTATATTTCAGTTTGTATAAAAATTAAATTATGGCTTATCAATATAAAGTAAAGATTTATTATCTTTTTGTAAACGATAAAGATATCGACATAATATCTTTTTCCGATAATAATTATTCTTTTACGTTAAAAATATTTACAAATTCTGGTTAGAAATATGTAATGCATGTGGTATAAGATTTTGTAAGAAAAATATTTGTTTAGTATAAATTGTAATTAATTGAATTCAGGGTAAAAATATGAAAAAGAAAGAAAGTATTCAATTAACATAAAGCCATAAAGAATGAATGTATATTATTATGTTTTAATATACTTTTGACATATATTAAAATATAGTTGATTTAGGAAATGTATATATAGTTACATTAATAATTTACAAAAACATAATTTATTTCTACTTTGTTAGTAATTTGTCGTTAAACCCTGAACAGGCAATGTTATCAAGATCGCTATAATTTCTCAGAGAAATGTGTAACATTCCGAGTGCATATCTGCTGCTGCTACTCTGCAGAAAAGGGTTAAACATAATCATAATGAGCGCCCCGGTCTTATCCCTGTTACCGGTGTGCATAAGAGAGAGAGAAAGAGAAGTAGTGATGGGAACGGGCCCATGTCGCGAGACGCAGGTGCCCCAGAGTTTCCCCCACTAAAGTATAGGGCCGCTTGCTCGTTCTTGGCCCGAAGGGGGAACCCGGGATCACATTCCAAGATGGCCGTGCCTGAGGAATGCAGCAGTGGGTGCCTTCCTCCTCTGGCCCTTCTATCGCTCGTTCGCTCGCTCGATTGCTCTCTCTCTCTCTCGCTCTCTCTCTCTCACCCTTTCTTCCACTCATGTAACAGAACCGTATGCCTCCATTTCTTTCCCTTCTCTTCTCCTGACCGGCACTATTCCAACTCATCGTCGCAAGCGTGCACTGACTCACTCACTCTCTCTGTTTGTCTGTCTATCTGTCTGTCTCTCTCTTTCTCTCTCTTGCTCTTTAATCGGTCTGATTTATACTTGCACCATCGAAAACAAACTTATCGGTAAGTGCGTGCGTATTTATAAAAGAATCGCGCGCGCGCATTTGCATCTAACCGCGAGTTGCGTTTGCGTGTTTTTTACCAAGTTTACGATAATATTGTAAGGATATTTTAACGCGACATTCAGAAGTTGAAAGATAGATAGATAGATAAATAGTGATAGAGTGAGAGAGAGAGAGAGAGAGAGAGAGTCACACAGCGGTGAAGGGGGGATAAACGAGTTGGGTGGGAGGGAGATGCTGAGAAGGATAGAGAAAACATTACTCTGATCGCAGGTCGCGCGCGAAAAGAGAGTGAAAAGTGGACGACGTGGAGAGCTACTTGTTCTCCTTACTCGTTTACGTTCTTTTTTTGCGCTCGGATGGTACGCGAGAAAAGTGCATACTCTGGTACTCCGAAATACTCCATGGTACTCCGTGAAAGATCAAATTGAGTTAGCTCACGCCTGTAAACGTACATGTGTGCGCACCCTCAAAATTTATTGTCTTCCCATTCGGAAGCCGCGGAAAGATTTTTGGATCTAGCGATATATATCATTTTATATATATATATATATATGTGTGTGTGTGTGTGTGTGAACGCGCGCGTGTGTATATATATGTATATGTAGGTGTGCGTATAATGTGCAGTTCAAGTAAGGTAGCTGTGATTCGAAGGAAGGCAGAAGGGAAGCAAAAGGAAGTAAAGGAAAAAAAAGGATAATGGAACGTTAGGAGGCAGCTCCCGCTCGCGGATAATGCCCAGCACGCCGAAGCATGTTACCGGCTCGTTTTAAACAATGTCTCATAGGGATATCTCTGAGGTATGACTTTTGTATGGCTATCTTTCAAATGCAGATATGCTTTTTTCATGCGGGGAATGCCGCTCCCTCGATTTTTTGTCTTTCGTACTGCGCGGCCGCTTGTTTGTATACATAGACACCTGTTTCTGCCTGAGGAAGTCCTTTGTTTTTGTTTTATTATGCTTTGTTTTTCCAATTCCACTCATATTATTTTATACACTTGCATTCTTAAGCTCCAATAAATACATCCATTTATTGTTCGAAATTTTAATTTTCTTTCATGGAAATACCTGTTGCCTTTTTATTTCGTGTTGTTTACCTGAATAAAAATGGCTGTTCTCAATTACATACAGACACTATTTTTTGTCTTCTAAATTCGATTTTTTTTTCTTTCACCTTGAATAGCAATTACTTATAACGGAAGCTCTTTCTCATCATTTATAATAATCATAGGAAATTTTTTATTTTTAAACAAAGTCATATTTACTTAATAGTTGTTTATGTTTCGTTTTGATTTCGCATATTTTTGAATTAAAATCTTACAATATAAACAAGCGACGATTACATAATACCTGCGTATCATCAGTCTTAATTAATTATTATTAGCGATAATTTAATTTTTGGGATTGCCTATTTTATTTTAACAACGAAATATCATTTTTAATAACTAATCGTACTTTAGGCTGTAGCACACGTTCACTTTAATTAATAACAAGTAATCGATATTTATACCATATTGCGTGGCAATTAATTTATTTAAATACATTAACGATTATATAGCGACCATTGAATTTTAAATATGTAAATCACGAGAACCTTATTTAGGAAAAGCATAGCATAAATATCTGAGCAAGTAATTGAAAAACTTTTGTAACGTTAAGGTGGAACCCGAAGGTTCGTCGGCCTTGGCTGCTGGATCTCGGACACTGTTCCTGGAGACGGTACGAAGAAGTAATGCTGCTTGTCAGAATGGAGACTACGCTTTAGCTGCCACTTTGTATACAGAGGCATTGGCCTTAGACCCTCTGAGCCATGTGCTGTATTCAAATAGATCTGCGGCTCGCCTCAAGATGGGCATGTTTGCTTTAGCCTTACAGGATGCTGTGAGAGCCACCGAGCTTAGTTCACAATGGCCAAAAGTATGTTAAATGGATTGAGCGAAAGACTGTTGTATTTGAAATTATTAGTTGCCGAATATCTGCTTTCTATAAGTAATAGCTGGAGTACGGTGTAATAAAAACTAATTGGGTGAAACAATTGTCATTTAGTTATAAAATTTATATATTTACTTGCAATTTGTATAGCTGATTTAACTAATGCAATACTATTCGTAGTGCAAATAATTAATATTAAATGTTTATAAATTAAAAAAAATGAAGCACTCACAAACATACGAAAAGAAATTAATTTAATAAATTTTTTGTAAAGTATTATTATTTAAATTATTATTATTGTTATTTAATTTATAACAATAAGTACATCAAATATCACTTTAAATTTGTAAAATATAAGAATCCAATCTATGACATTATAATCTGTCGTTTTTCATTATTTTAATATTAATATAAGTTGTGATATAATTCTTAATTTTTTTCAAAAGGTACGACTTAATTACATCGTCATTATATTTCGTATTATTAATAAGCATCCGGCCACAAACTAATAACTAATTTTCTGATAATCTTATTATATATGAGATAATAGATTAAAAATTCAAAACTATTAAAAAATTTACATACTTAACTTTACCGAAATTTTCATAAAAAATTCACATTTGATTGTAAAAATGTATTGTAAAAGTTTTTGAAAATTAGTCTTAATAAAATTCTATTACTTCTACTCTAATACTTTACAAAATTGCTGTCAATTAATTCGTGCACAAATATAAAATTCAATTTTTGTATTAATAAAAAAAATTATCAATTCATGAACCAACCTCCAACATTACTGTTGTAATAGACCTATAGGGAATAGATGTGCCGACTATATAAATCTGATTGCCGTAAAGATAAAGTGAAACTATCCGAAATCTAGAAGTACGACAATTGTCATCTCAGGGAAGAAATATGTTTACGAATTGCAGGCGTATTACCGGCAGGGAGTAGCGCTGCAGTGCCTGGGCCGTTACGGCGAGGCCCTCGTAGCCTTCAGCATCGGCCTTGGGCGCGAGCCCAACAACTGCCAGCTACTTTCGGGCCTTGTGGAGGCGTCGCTAAAATCACCGCTACGTGTCACCCTTGAGCCCACGTTTCAGCAGCTGCGCGCCATGAAACTCGACGAGTCGCCGTTCGTGGTGATATCGGTAGTGGGCCAGGAACTCCTAGGTGCCGGTCAGTACAGGGCCGCCGCTGGTGTGCTTGAGGCTGCCCTTTCCATAGGCTCTTGCAGCCTCAAGCTCCGTGGCAGCGTCTTCTCTGCGCTCTCCAGTGCCTACTGGGCTCTCAATTCTCTGGACAAGGCTATTAGTTATATGCAGCAGGACTTGGGTCGGTGATATAAATTCATTTTATATAGAGCTTTCTTTTTTTTTCGATGATTCGGTTTGTTTATTTTTTTTTTCACAAATTTGGTTTTTTCTGTGATTATGAGATAGAATTTCAGTCGACGAGAAACTCCTATGTCACTTGTTTAATATTTTTCTGCAAAAATTCGAGCAGGTATAGAAAGAACATTATAAAGTGATAATAGTTAATATCATATATATATATATATATATATATATTAAAAAAAGATTAAATAAAATATATATTTTATTGCATGGTTCAAAATTATATTAAAAAAAGTTAAATTACGAGAAAAATAAACACTTTAAATTATTGTTTCGCCATTTACCGGCTGGAGAAATTATGTTAAAACAATTATCGTATATATAATTAATAAGATGTATCAAATTGTTTTAAATTGTTATAAATCGTCATCATCCTCGCCATGATCCTAGTCGATATCGATATCGATATCATAATCATCATCATCATAATCATTTTTATATTATCCATTGTTAACTATTATTTATTATTAGCAATTGTTTATTGATTTACACGCTGTGACACGTGGTTATTCTTAGATATCAATGTAATTGTAACGATTGCGCTCATACGTAATTAAGGCTCCTAAAATTTCGGGTACATGTCTTTACTGTTGTGCAATATATGCAATATGATACTTGACAGTACACGCCAAAACAGCGCTGGATCTCCTAATGTTCATTAATTGAAGCTGAATCTCTTTCCTCGTTGTGGCCGAAATTTTTGGTTTACGCGAGAAGGCATTCACTTCATTTCACAATCAGTCTCATATTAACTAATATGCCACTGTGAAACGCCGTGAAAATTTTGCAGAAGTGGCCCGTTCATTGGGTGACGCGCAAGGCGAGTGTCGAGCCCACGGTAACCTCGGTTCGGCTTACTTCAGCAAGGGCAGTTTCAAGGAGGCCTTGACAGCTCATCGCTATCAGCTGGTGCTCGCCATGAAGTGCAAGGATACTCAAGCCGCGGCCTCGGCCCTTACGAGCCTCGGACACGTGTATACGGCAATCGGCGACTTGCCCAACGCCCTCGCCTCGCACAAGCAGTGCGTTCAGCTCGTCAAGCAGATCGGGGATAGACTCCAGGAGGCCAGGGAGATCGGTAACGTCGGTGCGGTTTACTTGGCTATGGGGGAGTTCGAGAGCGCGGTTAGTTGAATTCTTCTACTTTTTTTCCTTTGCGGATCGATACTTTCAGCAAATTTACTACACTCGCTTTGCAAATAATATTGGCTAAAAGCATCGATGCTTTTTAATAAATATCGCTACTTTCATTTCGTTAATTTGTTTTAAAGAATAATTCGTGTATATTGTGAAATATACGTTTGCTTGAAGCTTAGACTCATTTATTTACAAATCGTTCTGTTCATAAACGAAATGGTATAAATACACGAAATATTATTGATTGCTATTAAATTATGCGAATACGTGATGATACTTTAGAATTATTAAACCAGTTGTTTTTCAGAGTTAATAAATAAGTAGCTAGTCGAATAACATTTAAATGATATTCGAGAGCAAAATTCAGGTTCACCGTGATGTAATTAATAAACAAAATTGTTGTCTGAGTTAGTAATAAAAAAAGGGAAAATTTTTTGCAGGTCGACTGTCACACTCAACATCTTCGAATTGCCCGTCGACTAGGTGATAGAGTAGAAGAGGCAAGAGCTTTTAGTAATTTAGGATCTTCGCACCATTATAGAAGAAATTTCGGGCAGGCCATGACTTATCACGAGAATGTTCTCCGAATCGCACAAGAACTGAACGACAAAGCCATTGAAACGAGGGCCTACGCCGGTTTGGGGCATGCAGCTCGATGCGCTGGTAAATTATCATTTATTGCTTGTATTGGTACTTTGCGCGGCTCCTCGATTTATCATCATCTGTTGAACATACTTTTATTTCTAGACTTTATAACTCGGCTAGTGTTGTAAAGTATTGGCGTAAAACAATAAAAACAATATTAATTTATTATGAATCTGATAGGTAATTTACATTTCATTCGTGCCTAAGCATTTATTTCGGACAATTTCCTTTCACTAGGACTGCAATTAGATCCCCTCGTTCGCCAGTGCAGGAGAAAATTATTTAAATATATCCGAGGACGTTTTGTATTAACCGGACACCTAACTATCCCTACAGGTGACTTGCAGCAGGCAAAACTCTGGCATCAGCGCCAATTGGACGTGGCGCTAACGACGAAGGATAAAGTGGCGGAGGGACGAGCCTGCAGTAATCTGGGCATCGTGTACCAATTGCTAGGCGACCACGATGCTGCGCTCAAATTACACCAGGCGCATCTTGGCATCGCTCGTGTCCTTGGTGACAGAGCGGGAATGGGTCGAGCTTACGGTAACATCGGCAACGCTTACAATGCCCTCGGCTATTATGAGCAGGCCATCAAGTATCACAAGCAGGAGCTCACCATCAGCAAAGAGGTTAACAAGTGTATTAACTTTTAACGTTCATCTAGCGAAATATTGGCCTAATGGCTTCGGTGGTAAATCTAGTAGAGCGCAACTCAATCAATTTAAATAAGCATCATAAATTTCATTTTTAGGAAAGTAATATCAAGTGGCTCTCACTTGTACAATAAAGCCAGCGACTGGATTACGCACTTGTCTATTTTGCAGGTAAACGACAGAAGCTCGGAGGCAAGTACGCACGGTAATTTGGCGGTAGCCTACCAAGCGGTTCAGAGTCACGAAACTGCTTTGCGCCACTATCGCGCGCATTTGGCAATAGCTCGCGAGCTTAAGGATGCGGCTGGCGAGGCCTGCGCACTTCTCAACCTGGCCAACTGTTTATCGTCCCGTGGACGTTTCGACGAAGCCATACCCTACTACGAAAATTACCTGATGCTGTCGCAAGAGTTGCACGATGTCGAAGGCGAGGCAAAGGCCTGCCACTTTCTCGGATACGCGCACTACTGCCTCGGCAATCACCGCGAGGCCATAAGATATTACGATCAAGATCTGGCCCTTGCCAAAGATTTGAAAGATAAGTCCGGGATGGGAAGGGCGTACTGCAACTTGGGATTGGCCCACCTCGCTCTCGGTAATCTCGACACGGCTTTAGAGTGCCAAAAGTATTATTTAGGTATGTATGGGTGAGTGCGTACGAGTAACGTTTCTGGAGAAAGTTAATCGTACGACTTCTATTAATAGCCATAGCCCATATGACGAAGCACGTAGCGGGCAAATTCAGGGCTCTAGGTAATATAGGCGATTGCTTGCTACGATTTGGCGAGGCCGAAGAAGCGATTAAGATGCATCAGCGACAACTGAACCTTGCGCGCCAGGCATCCGATCGGAGCCTCGAAGCGGCGGCCTACGGGGCTTTAGGTGTAGCGCACCGCGCAACTCGTAATCTCGACAAAGCCCTGGGCTTCCACACGCAGGAGCTAACGTTGCGCCAGGAGTCAGCTGATCTCAGGGGCGAGTGCCGAGCCCACGGTAACCTCGGTGCCGTACACATGGCACTCGGCCAATATACGCATGCCGTTAAGTGTTACCTGGAGCAGCTAGAAAGAGCCAGAGAGCTCGGTGATTCGGGTGTCGAGGCTCAAGCTCTTGGTGAGTGAATCATTTTATTATTTTCACGCGGGTAACAATGACATTGTCATTATAAAGATCGACTCATTACCACGTAAATACAGCATGACTTCATAATAGCTGCACGCGATTCTCGCCGTTCACAACGCTTACCTAATAATTGCAAAATGCAATATACGTACGAAAAGCAAGCCATTGTTAAATCGAAGACTCTTTTTGGGACAGGCAATTTGGGAATAGCGAGACTGAATATGGCCCACTACGAGGACGCGATCAGCTACTTCGAGCAGCAGCTCTCGACCCTTGAGCCGCTTACGAATGGTACGGCGCTATTGGACAGGGCACGAGCTCTTGGCAACCTTGGCGATTGCTACGAGGCTCTGGGCGATCCCGAGGAGGCCGTGAAATGCCACGAGCAACAGCTCGCGGTAGCGCTGCGATTGCGAAGTGTGAAGGACCAAGAGAGAGCCTACCGCGGTCTGGGCAGGGCTAGGGAGGCCTCTGGAAATTATCAAGAGTCGCTAGTTTGCTTTGAGAAAAGGTTGCTCGCTGCTCACGAGGCCGAAAGTCCTGAGTCTCGGGGAGCGGCCTACGGCGATCTAGGTATGCGCATTCGCGCGCTTTGTATTAATTAGTTTGGCCAAATGTTAATTCGAGCCTAGGAGAGAAACAAGCCTTTATACACTTATGTAAAATAATATGTATTATGCCAGTCATTTGTTAATGTGCTGCTTTAGAGCTCGTTTATTTTGCAATTTGTACATTTGCATGCAGCTAAAAGTGAATTAATACGAAATGGCTGCCACGTGGATTAACATTTTAATGAGAGCAACGCTTGATGTAAATCCGTAGGGCGGATACACGCGGCCCTGGGTAATCACGAGCAGGCTGTCAGCTGTCTTAGCCATCAGCTAGCTTTGGCGCGCGGTTTGGGCGATAGAGCTGCCGAGGCAGAGGCCGCCAGTGGATTAGGGTCCGTCCACCTTCTCATGGATGATCCGCACACGGCACTAGAGCATCACCAGCTCGAGTTATCGATCGCTGAGAGCCTGGATGCTGCAGACTTGCAGGCAAGAGCCTGCGCCAACCTAGCCGCTACCCAGGAAGCTCTCGGTCAATTGGCGGAGGCTATCAGGTTGCAGGAGCAATCGCTGAGTCTCGCGGCAGCTGCAGCTGATTTGGTCGCGAGGGCCGCCGCCTTCTCGAGTCTTGGCCGACTTCATCATCTGTGCGGTAAGGCTTTTTTCTAATTATGGTATTGCAATGGGACTTTTTTCCATTTCTGTTGTGTACGTCTTTAGAGCAGATAATCGATTGTCGGGATAGTCACCGATATTTACATGAAAGAGCCCATACTTAACCAACGAAACAACCAATATATCGTGCTTTTTCTAATAGTTACCTCTACATTTATGTAGTAATTTATAATGCTTATTTGTTCTCGTACTCACATTTTCTCCGATCAAGTATAAATAAATATAAATTAATTATAAATAGAAAATTCTTGTAATTTGTGGCAAAGTACCTGTCTATACGATACAGATTTGGTAAACACTATCGAACTTTTCAATGGAGAATAAATATAAATGAAAATAAACACAAGAATGTTAATGTATTTGATTTACAAAGTGGTCCGAAGCTGAAAAGAGCGTTAAATGTAATTCTTAAAATTAAAATTCATTTTTGTCTGTTAAAGTCGTTTGCCAATAATATATTGAATATTTGTAACAAACAATTATTATAACGAACTGACACCTCTCGAGTAGGCGATATTCCTCGTGCGTTAAGTTACCTCCAATCAGGACTATCTCTGTGGGAGGGTCTGGGTCGACATGACGAGTCGGCACGACTTCGATATCGACTGGGTCTCGTACACTGGGAGGCGGGAGAGGCGACGATAGCGGTTGAACAATTGGAGAAAGCCGCTGATTTATTTGAATCTCTCGATAACTGCGGAGCAAGCTATAATCAACAGACCAGTAAAGATGAGCTTGTTTCTCAAACGTACCGAATGCTTCAGAAAGTTCTCGTAAGCCTGACCCGGACGGACGAGGCCCTCAATTGGGCTGAGAGATCCAGAAGAATAAAGGAGAGCGTGACTGAGGAGGCGAATCATTATTCCGACATTGTTGATAGACAACGAGGCATCGTTCTTTATTACAGGTATAATTTTTTATCCGTTTCTTTTATCCTTACCCCGTCCTTATTTTTACTTTCTTATATTTTTTAATTTTGTCACAAGCGTTCAAACATACTATTTTGTTATTATATTTTGTAATTTTTTTTACATTCCACAAGGTTATGTGGAATAGCGAATAAGGCTTAAGAAAAGAAGAAAAAAATTAGATAAAGAATGTTTAGATGAAAAGTTTAATAGATCTTTATGTTCGTTTATTCTATAGAATATCATTTTACTATAAATTGTTTAGAGGATTTTCGAATCCTTGTCCTAATTGTAAAACAATACGTTTTCGTCAAGTATGAATAATTAATAGTTCCAATCAACTAAAAAGGCGCAATAGTAGGTTTTACGAAAAGGCGTTTTATTTAAAAAGTCCTCCACTTCCACCCACCCCAAAGAACCACGTATCAAAATTGTATCTTCGTGTATCTTTGGCAATAGTGCAACATCCTTTTTTCTCCACAGCGAGGTAGATAATGAAGTGCACAGCTGGTGCCTAGCGCCGGGTCGTGGTATTCTCCGTTTCCACTCGAGTAGCCTGGAGAACGGCCTGAGTCTCGAGAAGTGCGTAATGGAAGCACGGGAAGCTCTGCTGTTGGGCGAGTTGGCCTTAGAATCATCGAGCCTCGACGACGGCGGCTGTCCAACGAAAATGCCCACCCGGGGCCATCATCTCAATGCCAGCTCTTACAGTCTCAGCAGTCTCTTCAGCGTGGGCTCCGTAAGCTCGAGGGCGGGTAGCGCTCGTTGGGCTCAACAAAGGCCCGGACCCATTTGGCAATCGCCTCAAAGTCTTCAGTCTCTCTATGATCTGCTGTTGGCACCGTTCGAGGACCTTTTACCGATGCCTCGGAAAGAGCTCATTCTCGTAGTCGAGGAGTCGCTTTATTTGGCACCTCTGCCTGCGCTCCAAGCCAGCCCAAGTGGGTTCTTTTTTTTTTCTTCTGTTTTTTTTTTTTTTTTTTTTTTTTTTTTTTTTTTTTTTTTTTTTTTTTTTTTTT